>PVLD010006497.1:0-100180 GCA_004027595.1 Dinomys branickii | reverse complement strand
TGACTAAATTTGCATGTCTGTATATGGGTCCATACATCTACAATTCGAAGATATCAATGGATAAAACAACAACTACTGTTGAGACCATATCACCTTGTCTATAGATTAGTTGTGATTGTACTATTTTCTATGATAATGGGTGTCTGTTTGTCAATATGTTTTTGTACTTTTATGTTTCTAAAATAAAAAAAAAAAATGTTAAAAAAAAAAAAAAAAAAGAGTCCCACACAAGAGCATACCCTCAGTGGAGGAGCCCTGGGACTTTCTTGATCCCATAAATTTCTCTGGTCATTTCTCAAGGGCAGATCTAAGTCTACCAGAAGACTAGGGCAGGAGTACAGCAGAAGTACTCAGCCTGAAACAAGGGCATAGCTGGATATTACTCTGGTTCAGGCCATATTGCTTGCATAACCCAAGCATGTTCCAAGAAGTCTGAGGGAAAGTGAAAGAAATTTTTAAAGATCAGATAGAGAACCTAGCAAGACTCACCACATAACAAAAAAGGGAGGCAAAATCTAATAAGAACTGTTTTTGTTGGTGTGGGTCTCTCATAAGAATGATAGGAAACAAGCTTCCTTCTCTGAGAATGTGTTAGAGAACCAAAAATGTCCCAAGAGGAAGTCACATTAGAGAGCAAGGCAGATAGTGAAGCATTTCTAAAGAAGTTATGAAACTACCTATCTCCAAAGGGCTTCAACAGTGGGGACAGCAGCTCTGCTTCTGAACATGACATCCCAATTAACAGAGTGGTGTCCTGCAATGAATGGTGGTTGGCTGAAGTCTTTTCCAAGAACAAGAGGTGTCAACATGTTCTGTCCAGAGAAACAACCATCCAAAAGTGACAACTTCTCAACCTATCCCATGGCAGTCTTGGGGTCGAGTAAATATCTTTGGGGAGCACATGGAGTAAACAGAGGCAGCTGTAGGTGAGCTAGACCTGCTCATCTGAGACACCATCCATATGCCTGTGAGCCCATCCATGTTACACCCATCACATCCTTCTCACCTGTAGAATATGTCCCAGCAATGGCTTCTTTCACCTTTGTCTGGTGACAGGAATGTGTGACTCATGGAACAGGCTTGTGTCCAGGATCCTCACCAAACAAGCACCAATTTACATGCTCTTAGACACAGTGCCCTCTGGAGCTCTGCAACAGCTTGACCCTATGTGCATGTCCAGTTTGGAATCTCAAAAGACCAAAATAGCAAACACCTGCATGTCAATGTGTTGTCTCTCTTGCCTGGTTGCCATGAAGACAAGATCAGGCAGAGCTTCTCTCTTTCATCTCAGGCATGTGGGGGCCTCAGAACTTTTCCCAAGAAGAATTAAGGGCTGTACCTCTCCCTCCCCATTCAATTTATATAGGAAGCTCACCAGCCTTCTCTTCACCTCCAACACAAACCTTCCTTTCAGTCTGACACTCCATATGACAGCAGTCTCTTCAAGGGGAGTTTACTGAGGTGTTTGGAAATTGCACTGTGTGTTTTTATAGATTTGCACATATGCCTAGTGGTCTTAGAACTCTGCAGGCAACTCTAATAAATAAATGGTGGTGCTGGGGCTGAGTCCAAGTTAAAGTAAAGGATTTTGTTAAGCCAAAATTAGAGAAAGGAATTACAGAGAAATGTACACTAGCCAGCAAGAGGCTGCTGGATATGCAGCAGTCCACTGAGGATGGTTGATATGTTTTTCCTAAGCTGGTATGTCTCCATGTATGTGAGGGTTTATGAACAAGATTAAAATTTTATTGTCACTATTAACTTGTTTTTTTTAAGTTATTCTGTAGCTATATCTATGTGGCAATAACCATCTAGAAGGAAACTGAATTTATTTAATTATATAGGTATTTTGAAATATATAAATTCTTTTCTCCCCTTCCACTTGCAGTTCAGCTCAGGTGTATGTCATCTGTAGAAAGTATCAGTGACTCAAGTTTTTCATCTGAAAACGGGACAAGAGGAATCAGTGTCTCCTATGGATAGCCTTTCTATTAACAGGTGATGCTGAAGTGTGGTACACACATTCTTTGAGAAAAACAAAATTTTGAGAGACAGTTACTAGTCTATCTAGTTAGCAACAGGGTCTCTAAATATAGTAGCAATTGTCCAAATAACTTGGAGGAGTGTCTTAATGAAAAAAAAAAAAAGAAAGAAAACTGAGTGAGTAAATAACTAGGGCTTTTTTTTTTTTTTTAATTCTCAGAAAGTAATTAGCCATATAGGATCTTTGATTACGGCGATTTTGAGGTCCAGTCCATTATTTACTCACAGTTAATTCCTTAATGCATGAGTTCTTTCAATAAACATTGACTTGGTGTTTACTTATGAGAAGTCTGGTAGGCACTAGAAATCATGAGATCAAAGTAATCTTTTAAAAACTTTTACAAATAAGTATATAATTACAGCCAGGGAGAAAAGGTGAAAGGACCCGTGGCCCAGTGTTAGCAGGTATGCTCTCATGAGCACGCGGGGTCAGCTTCCTCCAGGACACATCAGGGCAGGGCAAAGAGACTCAGAGGGAAAGAAAGAGGCTCTACAAGGCAGGGCCTGAGAGATCAGGGACTTACAGGCCACATGTGGGGCTTTGATTGTATTCTGAAAAGCAATAAGAATACACTGAGTGGTCTAGAAAAATCACCAGAATTGGAAGACTTAGAGTTTAGACCCCGATAAGCTGGCCCCTTGAGAACATTTGACTCCCCTGGACTCAGTTTTCTGCTCTGTAAAAGGGTCATACAAATAAAGTAATGTTTAGAGCTGGAAAAGACAAACAGGTGTGATGTCCAGCCCCTTCCTATTTTAGAAGAAAAAAAAATCAAAGTTACTAATATCCGTTCTGTCTGCTTCATTTGATTGTGGCAGGGATCAAAAGAAATTATGTACATAAGTACAGTTGGTAAAATAAAAGGTGTTATGAATATTATTACTACTATTTCTGAAGTGTGATAGACCTACACATCTGAGGGTCCCTAATAATTAAAACAAGGGAGACAGAAATGGGTTGACACTTGCTTGTGTCTATGATGTGCACGTCTATGCATCTACATCTTTATTTCATTACAGAAAGAGAAAAGAGATTTGGGAGAGTGCCATTCTAAGGCATTATTTACATGGAGGGGGCAATCCTGGAAAATGCTTTATCCCCTTGGGAGCAGTGACCTAATCAAGACATATAATTGCCTGCCTTATCTAAATGAATACATCATTTGAGAAACTGTAATGGGCCTCGGTGTGGTTTCAATTGCTAGATAGTTCTCAATTGCTATTGAGTTCTCATTTGCCATTGAGTTCAGCCGCTGAAGGGTAATTATAATGTTTAACAAATATATTCCCTTTAGGGACCTGATGTGAAAGACATGACAACCCTTTTCTCATCCTAGCAGACTAGCACAGCTATATACTCCAGAAGTGTGGGCGCTTTGCTTCCTAAATTTAGCCTCTGCTAGGTCAGCACTCAGAGTCATAGGTTCAGACTAGGAAGCACAGCAAGGTGAGGACCTCCGGGGGCACCTGTCTCTGCTAGAGCTCCCATAGTCCCTTAGTAATCCCTAGTAACTGCCAAGAAATCTTGGAAGAATATGTCCTGATGGTCTGTGGATGAGTCAAACACACAGACACATTCCCTCTCTCTCTCTCTCTCTCTCTCGTCTTTTCTTCTCACACCAAGACACCTAAAAAGATAGACCACTGACCTTCTCAGGTTCCCTTTAGGTGCACAAGGCTAGCAGAAAATACAGGTCCTGATCTGTCATGTCTGTTGCAGGCATACTGGAAATACATCCAGACTCAGCAGTGGTCTTAGTGTTGAATGATACTTCTCTCAGCCAACAATTTTTTGAAAGATAAAAACAGACGGATCTGGAAGAAAATCCCTCAAATCTTGTGTAGGATCACCGCACTGTGCCCAGTTTCTCCCCCCACCCTGGTACAGAAGCCTGCACAGAGGCTGCAGCGAGTGTCCTTCTCAGCTTAGGGCTGCTCCATCGCACTCGTGTCCTCTTCAGGCCCACCCCAGCCCTGCATCCAAGCTGGTCTGCCCCGCACACCCAGCACGAAGACATGTGGCTGCCTTTCATCCCTGGTGGCTGCTTCTGTGCCCAACCCTTCACAGTATCTCCTTAAACATTTGCAAAGTGAACGTCAAATGAAACAAAAAGAAGAGTAAAACCTGTTGTGTCCCTCCCAGCTACCTACCTCTCTTAAGATGCTGGCCTTACTTTGGGTGACCCTCTATGCCATCCCCCTCCCCAAGACCTGGGTGAACGTGGGCTGTTGCTCACTCTAGATGCAAACTCATGGGGTATCTTTCTGGAAGCACTGAGAAAAACTAGGAGAAAGAAGGGACCTAGTGGGCCTCAGGCAGAGATGACAGTCGTGGAGGCCATTCGCAGTACCAGCTCACTGGGAGAGGCCAGTGTTTCCGAAGGCTGCCCTGGGTGCACACTGCCTGGTGTGGACACTCACTGCTTTGAGACCAGTGTCCCACCTGTGTTGCTGCTGCAGGCACCACACAAGCTCATAAAAAGTGATGGATTGATTGATTTGTTTATTGGGCCTTTTATTTATTGTGCTCAGAGTGATGGATGAATTTAGTAAAGAAAGAAGGAGGGCATGGACAATCGAGTTTGGAGAGCGGTCTGTCAGCTGCAGAGTGGCTAAGCCAGCATCGAGTTATTAGCTCAGAAAATAAAATTTCTCTCCTGTCCTCACTTTCTCCTTTGTTGGAAAGATACTTTCTCCCACCCACATTAATAAAAAACAATAATAAAAAATGTGGCAAGTGAGGAGGAAGGAGGAGGTTCAAATAGGAAGAGTGAGGCCAGGAATTTGTTTAACTGAATCATTTCTGGACCTCCTTGAACACTCTGATTAAAGCCATGGGACCTCAATCAAAGCCACTGAAAGGAAATAAAAAGATGTCTGAGAATAATTTCGTTTGCTGGAATTTTCCCTCCTGTGTTCTATTATGTTGGGGGGAGGGTGTGTGTGAAGAGAAAAAAAGTTTTCTTTGGTCCTCCTTTGATCTTTAAAAGAAAAGAAGAACATTTAAAGAAAAGAAGAAGAAGAGAAATTGACACCAACCTTGTTCTCTTTCACTTTGTGGGCATCAATAACTCAACTGGATCTGAAGAGAGGTATGAACAGAGCATGCACAAAAATGGACCAGCAGCGTACGACATGAAGAACAGAGCAGGGAGCTCCAGGACTTCAGCCTTGGACTGGGGCTCTTTCCCTGTTCTGCTTCCAAGCTGCCACGAAGTGAGCAGCTCTTCTCTGCCAGGCCCTTCTTCCATGATGTCTTTGCACACTGGAGCAGCAGACCATGGACTAGACTCATGGAATCCATGAGCCAGATTAAATCTCTCCTTCAAGTTGTGCATGTCAGGCATTATGTCCAACAAAAGGAAAACAGATGAATACCTGTATTGTCTCTTTTTACGATAGTAACAAAAATATCACAAAAATTTACCATTTTAGCCATTTTAAGTGTACAGTTCAGTGTCATTAAGTACATTTTACACTGATGTACAATCACTGCTACCACCATGCCATCCCCTTTCCAGAACTTCCAAAACTGAACATTTGTATCTATTAAACCCCTTGTCCTCCCCACCCCTTAGCCAGTAGAAATTCCCCTGTATTTTCTGATTTGACTGCTCTTAGTACCTCATATGTGTTCAGATATGGTATTTGTCTTTTTTGTGACTGGCTTATTTCGCTTGGCATGTCTTCAAGGTCAATTCATGTTGTAGCATATGTCAAAATTTCTTTCTTTCTGAAAGATGAGTAATATTCCACTGCGTGGATGTATTACATTTTGTTTATAGATTCATCTATCAGTGAATTCTTGGGTTCACTGTAAGTAACGCTGCTATGAACATGTCTGTACAAGTAGCTATTTATGTCCCTGCTTTCAATTTTTCTGGGAATTACCCAAAAGTAAAATTATGGGTCACATGGTAATCCTTTGTTTAGCTTTTTGAGAAACTACCCTACTGCTAGCATCTTTTTAAAATTTTCAATAAGTAAGCTTATTTGGAAAACTTCATGAAGAAGTTGAAGGATCCCAATGAGATAAAAGTTGAAGAAATTTCAAACTGAATTCAGCCAGCTATGACCTAGGCCTGTCCAGGATTATTTAGTGAGTTCCTCCTCCCAAGCTGCTGCCCAGGCTGTGGTTGGCAAGTCCTCTTGTTCTGGCAGAGCCCCAGGATTGGAGTAGCAACAGCTTGAGCCCATCTACTTTGTCACTTGCCTGGTGTGTGAAGAGTATATGGTCCCTGGGCCACAATCAGCATTCTAGTGGGAAAGAACATTCTTGCTTATTGGGTGCAGCATTTCCCTTGGCAGAGGGATGGCTCAGAAGTTTCCCCCCCTGGAGTGCAGATCCATCTGTGAGAAGGGTAGGAGGTGGGGAAGGGAACGATGGAGAAGGATGGGCAGACTTGGTGGGAGGAAGCCATTAACATTTTGGTTGTGACATATTTATGTTCAGACCTTGTCATGTGGAGCTAATGATAGGATGTTCTGATAGAGACTCAGCTTTCAAATAATGGGCTAAAAAGAAAGAAATGCACCGCCTTTCTTTGTTCCACAAAGGCCTGGCAGCTGGTGAGATCAGGGCTGGCCTGCCAGTGTACAAAGCTTGGAGTCATTGTCCTTCTGTGATGGGGCAATAGCTTAATGCAAGCTCAGAGCCATTAAGAGGCTGAACTGCCTGAATGCATCCCAGCCCAGTGCACCACTGGCATCTGGGAGGGGCAACCAGCTTTATAGTCTTCTTCTTTCTCCACAAAGTTGTGTAGAAGTTGTTAAAAGACTACACAGGGTAAAATTAACTCTTAGGGTTATTGTACATCTCAGTGGAGGTGCCAACCCCTCTCTTATCAGGGAAGATGGTGCCTAAAGCTTCTTTGAAGTCTGTCCATCCTGATGAATGCATCTCCTACCAGTGTTCCCAAGAACTGGTGTGGGGAACACTTGAAACTGCACAAACTGTGGAGGTTTAAGGAACAAATTAGAAGTCCATGCCTAGCTCACTTAACTGCTCCATGTGAGAGCATAATACTGTATTAGATCAACAAAAAACATCCAGGAATACTGGTTCCTCGAGTATACTGGGAAAAGTGTCCCTCCAAAGGTTTCCAGACCCTGCTCCCTGGTCTTTCCAAGGCTCTTCAAGGGGAAGTGCAATGAGGAGACAATGGAAATCAGAACACTGGATTCTAGACTCACTTCTGTCTTGATGAAGGGACTCAGTGTCCTTTTCTCTAAAACTAAGGGTGCAGATATCTTGTACAATGCCTCATTGTGATCCTGGAACCCTGGCCAATGGGTAAGAAGCCAGAAGAGGAGAGGAGGGCTATTTGTATGAGGCAGAGGGTAAGGTGGAGCCCACATCCAAGCCTCCTGATATCCAGGCCACAGAGAAGGACGTTCAGAGAAAGGACAGACTCTGCTGCAAAGAAATCTTTCCTCTGCTAAGCACTTTTAGGTAGAAGCTTATATCTCTAGAGAAACCTTGAAATCCAACTCTTTAGGGATCTTTCAGAAATGAGATAGCAAAGCTAGGTGGCCCTGCCCTCTCCTTGCATGTCACTAGCCCTCGGAGATGGGCTCCTTTGCCCTCAGACTTCCCTGGTGCCTCCCAAGAGCTTAGGAGAGAAACAGTGAGATGAGTTAGATGTCAAAAACCTGACTTAAATATTACTATCTAGCTACAGGGAGCTCCACATGGGGGGAAAGTAGGAGAAACCTATAAGCCAGCAATGCAGAGTAGAGGGGAAGCACCCCTGCACCACACTCATTAGCTACAGATACAAAAGACTTTGCTCATATCTGAGGAAAAGGTTCTCAGTTGTTTTTTCCATATCCCAGGCCAGCAGGGCCTCTCTTTTAGGGTAACACACCTTGTGCCTTCAAATTTCCTACCTTCTAAGATTTTCTTACAAAGCAAGAAAGAACTCAGGCTGGGGATATAGTTCAGTGGCACAGTGCTCGCCTGGCAAGCATGAGGTCCTGAGCTCAATTCCCTGTACCAAGAAAAAGACAGAGAGAGAGAGAGAGAGAGAGAGAGAGAGAGAGAGAGAGAGAGAGAGAGAATCAAACAAGAAGTATTTCTGTCTCCAACCAACTTCTAAGGTAGTGCCTCTGCGGGAAGTAATGAGTAGCTATCCAAGAAGAAGATGGATGGCTGATGTCCCTGCAAAGAATTCCAGCAAGGGGCCATTTATAATTCACCTTGAAAAAAATTAACTGGCAGAATAATTAAGCTCTGCAGATGGGATATGGTGGTGAGAGGTTTAATAAGCCAAGAAAGAGATATCTAAAATTATGTTGACACGAAAGCCTTGCTAAATATGGGGCTATGTGTAGATGCAGAAACAATTAGCCATGTGGGCTCTGTTTAAGGAAGGGAGCTGTAAAGCGGGGGTGGCAGTGGGCTCAACTGGGGGTACACAGCTACTCCTTTGCCTGGAGCCAGAGACAACCAAAGAGGTGGGCTGGCAGCTTCTGTGCTATCACTCTGAGGAATTTCTGAAGGGCCACTACACACTGACCACTCCAGGGGCGGACAGTGAGGGCAGCCGCATCCCCTCGAGAAGGAGACATCATGTGGCCTGGTGACAGGGAAGGAGGGAGACACAGAAGGCTGTGCCCCGGAGCCTGGAAGGACACAGGCAAGGGCAGGCTCCAGCCTGGAAGAAAGGACAAAGTGGTGAGCGTTGGAGCCTGCCAGGATAGGTGGCGGGGGGACAAAGAGAGCGAAAGGGGAGATGGAGAAACAGGGAATGACAGCGAGGCCAGAGAAAATCCAGTGATCAGTCTGCAGGGATCACGGGAGGTGACGGTGCAGATGAAGGACACGTCCAGCGGAGTCAGGTGACCACACAGCAGAAGCAGAGCCCATGGAGAATGTTCACAGGGCCCATGGGGACAGAAAGGAGGCTCGAGCAAAGGGTGCTTGGGGGTAACAGGGAACAGCCACAAGGGCCAGGCCTTTCCCTGACCTGACCTGACCTGACCTGACCTGAGTCTCTCGGTTCCCAGCCCTGCAGCACAGGGGCTCGTTAGGTAAGAGAGCAGACCAGCCAGGCCATGTAAGCAGCCAGGCCATACCCCCCACTGTGAGTGATGGAACTGCAGTTGTCACACAGGCCTGCTGCTGGTCCAAATCCTCTCTTTCTGCTGTGATACTTTTAGTGTTCAGCTAGTAGAGAGCAGAGATCCCCAAAGCGGTGGAACAAGGAGTTTTCTGTGACAACATAGGAAACACGCAGGCCTGATAGGGCAGTAGGCAAGAGAGAAGGCTGCCCTGGAGATGGCTGAGCAGCAGGGTTGACTGGCCCATAGCAGGGTCGGTCGCAAGAGGTGTGGCCTCAATAGGGAGAAAGCACAAAGGCAACTGCCAGGCAGTAGAACAGGAGTGTGTTTGAGTATTCAAGTTAGGTTTTTTTTTTTAAGTTAACATGTAAACACTATTTGATCAATGATTAAGATCTGAGTGAAAAGAAAAGCAGTGAGGAGACAGGATGTGGGTGGAGAGAGTGAAGGGGAACAGGGAAAGGAGAGAAGTAGCTACGTGTGCACACAGGGCCTCCCTTCCCTGTCCCCCAGCCCTCCCACCGACAGTTGCCAGGGCCTCTTAAGCATGCAAAGGGGTTGCTCAGTCCTGGTCCAATTTCAGGGGTCGCCTCCATGGCCCAGGGGAGCAGAGGAGGAGCTAGCGTCCTGCTCGCTTCTGTCACCCCTGCCCCCTTCCTGGCTGATATGTGGGACTGACGTGAGCTCAGAGTCCCTGAGGCACAGGTGAGACTCATCACGCCCGGCTCAAGGATACCCGGCTGCCCTAGGTGCCACACCTGCCCAACTGGGTCGACAGCTGAGAACTGAGAAGCACACAGCCACAGAGGAGCCAGGTCCACTTGAAGACAGGCATATCAGCCCTCCATGAAGTTGCCAGAATGAAATTGGCAGTTGCCAACCAGGAGGCACAGGATGACATTGGAGGGATGACCTTGGGACGCCACATCAATCGGTTTGGCCACTGCTTTCATGTCACACAGCGTTCTGCAAAGGTTTGCTGCTCTCAGCACCACCTGCGGACACGGAACCCGGTTTCCATCCCCACCTGAAGTCACTCCATTTCTTCATCCTGCACTAGTACCTCATTAGGGTTATTGCTTGGAGCCTCTTGACCTCCTAGGTCTGGCTGCTGGGAGCCCACATCCTCTCCAGTTTTTTAACATGAGAAGAGTCCTTGTGCTCTGCCAGTCCACCATGACAGCTCCTTTTAACTTCTCTCTCCCCCTCGGGCAAAATCAGCAGCAAAGACAGCACTAAGCCTAGTGGCCTAAGCCCCTTCTTTGATTCTCAGGCCCCAAGAGCCACCCAGGCGCCAGCAACCTGCTAAGAAGCATCACGAGCCCCCTTGCTGATATCATAAGCATTTTTCTTCTCCTCAGCAAACTGACAGGATGCGGATTCCCAGAGAGATGGTGGGCGGAGAACTCTCAAACCTGGAGAGAACAGACCTGTGGTCCGTGGCTCATTTTTCGCAGCCACCACCCCAAGGAGCCATCCAAGGTGGAGTTAATGAGCACACTGGCTCTGCTAAGGGGAGAAGCCAGAGGGCCCCATGGCAAGAATGGAAAAGTGTCCATGAGTAAATAGATGCCAAAAATAGAAAGACACCAAGGGTCAGTGCTGGAAGAGGAAAACCTTATGCCAAAGCCTCAGTCAAAAGCTGGCATTTCTCTCCCCATCACCGTTCCGCCTCTTTCCCTTCAGTCCTTCTCCATTTAGAAAATATTGTTTCTATTGTTTTCCTTTGTTCTTTTTAAATCCCTATTCCCTTCCTTCCCTCCCTCATCCCCCTCCCCGGTTCCCCTTCCCCTTTGGACATTTTCTTCTTAATTTCCAGTATCTATCCTCCATTTTCCCTATGGTGACTATGATCATATGTATGTCAAAATGTACCAATAAAATTAATTTTAAAAATAAATGAGACATTTTAAAAAGGCAGGCACTTCAATGTCTGTCCTGAAACCATTCTTTGAATGAGCTCACCAAAGAAAAGCAATTTTTGTGGCCACCATGAGTGGTTTCAGTACATATTCTGTCCCATGGTCCCCTGGAAATAGGAACAAACACGTGTTACATAATGTGGCCCTGGACACGTGAAAGTTGGCTCCCTTACAGCAAAACTCAAGCATTTAAGGCTGAAGAGGCAAGTACGACCCTGCATATGTTGACCCTGGTTGGGTGTAGAGTGTAGAAAATCCATTCTTCCCCAGTGCTGCCCCGATGGTGGATTCCCTGTCCTCACAGACGCTGCCCTGAGCCAAGGCTCCAGGGCAGCAGAAAGCTGCCAGCTTGGGATGGAGGCACTGGGGGACACACAGGACCCCCAAGCCAGAGTCAATATCGTCTCTTAGGTCAGATGTGGCCTCCCACATGCTTCAGTGATGCTCCCCCAGCCTTGCAAATAAAATTGATTTGTCTTAAAATTTTTATATTTGATTAACAAAACTTGCTCTCTGTATACACAGCCATGGGTTCTGTATCCACAAACTCCACCAACCACAAATCAATATTATTCAGAGAAAACTGCATTTGTATTGAATATATACAGCCTTTTTTCTTGTCATTATTCCCTAAACAATGCAGCATAACTATTTACAAAATACTGGCATTATATTAAACAGTTTATGCAATTAACAGATGATTTAAAGCATACAGAAGGAGGAGTGTGGGTTATTTCCAAATACTATTCCATTTTGTAGAAGGGACTAGAGCACCCACATATTTTGGTATCCACAGGGGGCCCTGGAACGAATCTTCTGCAGAGACAAAAGAATTACTATATTTAGTGGTTCCAACTGTCCTAAATACTGGGTGTATGGTTTGCCTATTTTCATTTCTCTCATGTCACATCATACAAGAGAACATAAATACATTCTTAGGTGTAAAGAATTCACTTGGAAAAGCCATCCCTCTTGTCCCTTCTGCCCATTTTGCCACAGCCCTAGATGTTGTTGGTTCTGACTGAGCTAGGACATCCTCTGCCTTTAGGGAGAACTCTATTCTTGAAAACACAGCAAGACCAGCTTATGAACATGCAAGCTGTGAACTTTCACAGACACAAACAGACCTGACATTAGGAATGATCGTAGATGCAGCAAATTGCAGAAGTAGCTCACGTGTCTACCTGACATGGTCACAGTTGTGCTGCCGCGTGCTCAGTGCACAGCACAACAGTTACTAGCTGGAGGAGGGAGGGTGGGTGGGAACTGGTGAAGCTGAAGGATCCTCAGCAATAGGAGAAGGAGGGCAAGGTGAAATTTCACTCACACCTGATGTTGATGACATGGGTTTTTTTATGGATTCAGTCCGGCCTACCCTCTTGACAAAATGGTCCAGTGTGTCTGAATAGTAGTTCTTTTTTCCCCCCCGTCATGGATGATTCCACCCTACCTCCCTCCTGCAGCTAGTGAGTCTCTTCTTGACAGCTTGCTCCGTGCAATCCCCTATGTGCCAGTTGTTGTACTGCACTGTATCACTACTATAAAATAATCATAAATGTAAAAGTTCATTTACAGTTGGACCGTACTGTTCACCATTTTAAAGTAACTGCAAAAGCAAAAATTTATTTATGGTATTTTTGTGCCTGTGGCTTTTAAATGCTTTACACTATATATTTGTGCCAAAAGTGTATAAGACTCACTTTGTCAGACTTATTAATAAATCTGATTTAAGAACAGTCTCCTGGAACAGAACTTGTGGGTAGGTCTGGGGCTTACTATACATGATATTTCCCAGGGGCTGAGAACTCACTTTTGCCCTAAACATTGCCAGCAAGGATGCTCAATGCCCACAGCAGGTGTGACAGCAGGTGTGCTGTTCACATAGGCACCTGTGTTAGTGTTGGCCGCAGGTGGATGGCCACACAGTCAGGAGAGCCGAGGCCGAAGTGGAAGGAGATGGGAAGAGTAGAAAAGAAATCTCAGAAGAGAAAGGGGGAGGAGCGGGCATGCCATCAGGTGAAGATCAGATTGCATGTGTATGTGATGCTGATGTTGGAGTAGAGAAGGGAGAGGTGTAAACAAGAAACCTGGGTTTATTTCTTTAATTCCACATTGTGTACTCAGAGAGCACAGAGGTGAGGGAAGGAAAGACCAGAGCTATTGGGGTGGGCAAGGAAGGAATTGTCCAAAAATGGCTCCAAGAGTCCCTCAAGGGTGGCTGTGGGGTCCTCAGTGAAAGTGGCCCCACTACCTTCACTATTTTTTCCAGTCTTTAGAGTTGTGCCTCCCTGACCTATGCCTCCCTGACTTTGAGTCACTTCTGGAGGGTTGGCACTGAGGACCTCGGCATCTTTCAGATGGGAGAGCTCCTCAGGGGAAGCCGTGGGGCGGAGGCTCCTCCAAACCCTGAAGCTCCCAGAACCTCATGGCTCAAACCAAAGTCACAGTAAGCCTGGAAGAGAGAAGGCCACCCAGGAGGAGGCCTTACATTGGGGTGGGGTGATGGTGACAGTTGTCACTGCAGTCCTTGGCAGGAAGGAATTAAAGAGAAGGCACAAGGGACAGGAACTTCCTCATCACAGCCCACAGTGAGGCCTCTGATCTGCTTCCCATCCCACATGCACACAGAGTCTGGGACACTCCAGCCACTGAAGAGTTTCCCCATCCCTGTAAGCAGACTGATAAAACTTGAGTGAGAAGGTACGTTTAGCTGGATGTGAGAACCTGCTATCACACCTTCCGATGCCAAAAAGACACAATCTTTTGATTATCTGTCACCACTCTGTCTAATGATTGTTGATAATTGCTTTTAGATGGACACTTGTATTATTCTTGTACCAGCCTAGGTCTTATCTCCTATCACTCGGCTCATCACCCAGGTCCCCACTGCCATGCTCATGGTGACTGAGTGTGATTGGCACATGGGAATGCTTCGAAAAACACATCATGTGGCATGCCACATGGCACTGTGCTAGGGCTTCAGGGCATTAAGCAGAGGCATAACACCTGCCAGCAGAGCCAATATTTTCCATCCAAGAGAAGCAGAAATAAATGGCTAAAGCCAAAATTCTGTGTTAAGAGTTTTCCATTTCCCCAGATCAAATTGCCTAGTAATCAGCATTACCACACTGAGAACACACATAGTGTGTGCTACACCCTCTTTAACCCAGCAGTTTCTTCTTCACTGAAGGTGCCTCTAAACACCTTGGCATCTCTTTTCCGTGGGGACTGGATGCTGGTCCTTTGAAGAACAGGGAGGCTGTTGGCAGAGCCTTGTCTCAGCGATGGCCACTCAGCTATGGCTGGAGGCTTCAGGTAGGAGCAGAAGTTTCTAAACCTACCAATGTGCTTCTCTGTGCTCCCACACCCTCAGGGCAGGAGATGTAGCTACTCCCCTCTGCTATGTCCAGCCCAGAAGGCTGCAGAATGAGGTATAAAGGGAAAGGCTTTCAGATACTCCAATTCCCAGCACATAAAGAGTACTGGACATAAAGAGTGGTAGCCACTGGGTAAACACCTCATGAATGAAATCCAGGCTCTGTCACTGACCTACATTGTGTTGTTGTACAACTTCTAGAAGCCTCAACTTTCTCACCCATAAGTAGGAAAAGATGGGAGGATGAAAGAAAATACTCTGTGCTTGCGGACTCAGCAGAGGGCTTGGCATAGAGATCCCAGGGAGCATTGTGAAAACTAACATTTCTGAAGCATCTACAGACAAAATGCTTTAAAACAGTGCCAGTAATACAACACTAACATTTTCTGGATGCTTATTCTGTGCCAGCCACTTCTCTAAGGGCCTAGCATCCATTATTTCTGTTAAGCTTCAAAATATTATATGGTTAATAAATATTTGTATCCCTACCCTGCATGGGCAGTAATACTATGTACTGTGCATAGCCGGGACATGGTGTGGCCAGGCAAGAGAGGGAATGAGAGGATCTGCAGAGCAGGTGGGACCAGCCCTGACTCCCCATGCATGCCTGGCTGAACGTTATAGCCAAATATACCTTCATCCTCAACAGACACCAGAGACTCTAGGAACACTGCCTGCAGATGATCCAGTGATTGGCCAGGTCAGTCTTACAATGTTCTCCCCAAGGCCTAGGGAAATCCAAAGGAAAGTAAAGGAGGAGAGAGCATGTAGGCTCGGTGCCTCTCACACTGATGTTAGGGCTAGGTCAGGCCACCAGTCCTAGATGCCCCTATGAGGTTGTGAGACCATGAGGTGGCAATAGGAGGGGTTGGACTGGGGACACCTGGCCATTGGCACCTCTTGATGCCAGAGACACAGATACGCATATTTTATTCTGTCTTGTCTTATTTTCCTTTGGAAATTAAGATCATATTACTGCTCTATCATGTTACTGCTCCAAAGCTCAGGCAACTTTTGAAATCACTGTGTTCAGACTTTAAAACACATACAACTCAGAACCACAGGGCCTTCATGAGAAGGGAGCTGCTAGATAGTTTGGCTACTGTTTTGTTCTTTGCTTTTTAGCCAAATAATGAGGCACTTATGAATATAGAGGGGTGGGGAAATAGAAACAAAAAGAAAGAATCTGGGAAAATAGGAAACTTTCATCTAAGATAAGAAACCCTTACGGCTCTTATTAGGTTTTCTGTTCTGCCGGGGAGGTCCCCTGGCTTTAATAAAATCTCATTTTCCCTTTAAATTCTCCCATGTGGTAGGGGGCCAGGGTTTAATGGGGATATAAGAGATGATTTCAACCTGAGGCTCAGGTGGCCGGGATGGTGGAGGGGGGACCCTCCAGCCCACAGCTGGGATTGATTCTAGTGCTGCCATCCTGCGCCTATAGTGTCACACATCACAGAATAATCTCAAACCTTTTGATGCTGACCTTGGCCAAACCAAGATGGCAGCTTGGCTCCTGTTTATTCCCACATTGAGGATGACGCCTACTCTGGCCTCGGACCCAAAGATTAAGTGATGAGTTTCAACATGTGATTTATTAGGGGGCATCTGCTTTTGAAAGCTTATATGGCTTCAATCCATGGCTAACTCCTTAAGGTTCCCATTAGCAGTGGACGATTGTGTTCATTACGAGCTGTTGGAGTTGATGAATTCATCTCTCCTGTCACATGCAATTCTATCTGGGGGTCTCCTTCTCAATTCTGAGGGGCTGATCCACTGTGCCTTAATACCACAGGACAGGCAGCTTCACAAAACAAGCAGGATGTCAAAGGGAGCTGTTGGGAGATGCCAAGCCTGAGCCAGCAAAGGCTGAAGGGAAGATGAGGGTGAGCAGCTCATCATTAGAAGTTACTGGTGGGGATCAGAATGCATCCATCAGAAATCCACAGAGATAAACACACCAGAAACCCAGTGGGTTATGGGAACCAGTGTTGGCTCTGTGTCTTCTCTCACTATTGCCAAGGGATCATCCCTTGCTAAACACTTAAACTCTAACCGTCGCTTCTACCTCTACCAAACTCCTGCTTCGTGGACTTTGCCCCTAAGACAAACAGAAATGCTGTGATTACCAAGATAGATCTGTGTGAAACCCTGGCACCAAAGGGGAGCATGCATTTAGTTTTATATCTACGAATTTTATTATCAATGCCAACAGACACTCTGAAACCCACAAAAATGTTTCAGCTTTCTACAGGAGAAAAAAAAAAAAGACATGAGGTGAGTGATGGGTGATAGGTAATAACTCTAGACATCTTTTCTGCCCTGGACAAGCTCTCTGTCCTTTTCATGGTGTCAGAGAAAGATTCTGATAGACAATATGCCCAAGTGTGTGTGGGAAAGGACCAACAAAGGCAAAGCTGTCTCTCTGCCTCACCCATTCCCATTCAGGATATCACAAGATCTCTGATGGTGACATCCCCAACCAATCTGTGTTCTCTATTCCAAAGCAGATAGTTCCAGCAGAGGCTGAGGCAGGAGCATGGTGGGAAACGTACTTAGTCAGCCTGCATGGAAAACTGGAGGAACTTCTCAGCTTCCATGTGACTAGCACTCGTGCATCATCCATGTCATCTCCATCCATGCCTTTGTGAAATTTGTAGCAATTTCAGCCCTTCTTCCAATTCCATCCTGCCAAAGCTCTCAGATGGATTCAAGAAAACACTGTTAAACTCACACAGACACTTTCCTGAAGGATCTAGAAGCCAGTTGCTCCTGAAGAAGGGAGAAAGCTCTGGAGGCTCAAGGATGATACGATAGGGACTGTTCACCTCACCCCCAACTCAATTTGTCAAAAGAAAACATGCACCATTCCCAATTTACAAGGGCTTCACTGAGACTTTTTTGACCTTATAAGTGTGAAAGTATACTCAGTCATTCAGTTTTTCACCTTCAACATGGTATCAATAAATTACACGCAATCTTCAACAAGTTACTATAAAATAGGCTGATTTTGCTCCAGTGTAGGCTAATGTAATTGTTCCAAGCATGTTTATGGTAGGCTAGGCTAAGATGAATATTTAGTAGATTAGTAACATTTAAATACATTTTCAATTTATAATGGGTTTATTAAGATATATCCCCATCAGAAGTAGAGGAGCATCAGTACAATGTACTTATTCCATGTGTGGTACTGGGGACCTAAAAATGAGTAGGTCTTCCCCAAAAGGTATTACTCAGGGTCTAGTAAAAATTCTAGTAGGCAGAGTCAGGGGAATTGCAAGTATGAGCTCAGCTTAGACAACTTAGTGATGTAGCGAGAACTTGTCACAAAATACAAAACAAAAAAGGTTTGGGGATAGAACTGATTACAAAGGTTCTGGGTTCAATCCTCAGTAGTGCAAAAAAAAAAAAAAAGAATCTAGTAAGAAGAGTAGAAAGTTCATTAAATAATCACAATTCAGTGTGACTTACACAAATGTGGACATGACTGAGGGACCAGCAGTATTCCAGGGAAAGATATGATTTGGTCCACTCAGGAAAGAAGGGATAGATCAGAGAAGGCTTCCTGGAGGACATTTGATTTAAGAAACAGCTCCTGGAACTGGTAAGGACAGGTGGGAAAGACCTGAGGACAGAGAATGCACCCTGTTCCTTCAGAGGTGGGAACCGTATGACATGAGAATGGCTGGAGTGAAAGTACAAGTTGACAGGGACCTGGCATGAAGTTTAGAAAGGAGAATGGCTAACAGGAACCAAAAGGACCAGCAATAATCCTTCCTTCCAGTTCAAGACATCTCTTGATTTAAAAAAAAAGGTGGATGCGGGGGTTAAATCCCAGTCGTGGAGGCCTGACCCCAGAAAAATGCCTGAACCTTTCCAAGCCACAGCTTCCTCATCTGTCAGCTAGGAGCCGCTACACCTGCAGTGCCTGCCCTACAGTTCTGCTGTAAGAATCAAATTTATACAACGTTTTAAAAGCACTGCTGCTTTGGAGACGTAGAGAGCTGGGGAGACATGAAGAGGTGTCGTCCATCATCATCAGGGATGTCAGCATGGGCTCAGGGACTGGACAAAGTTTGCTGAAAAGTCCTTGGAGTTCCAAGCTAAGGGGGAGATTATCCTTTGCGTTGTGAGGCAACACAGAACCAGCCAAGGGCATGGGGAAGGAGGACTCCGTTTTCATCTGCTGCACCCCACACAGAAGCAACATGCTAAGATAAGCCCCTGAGCTCACCGCTTCCCAACTAAGTAGCTGTTACTCCTCATTTCCACTCTGCTCAGCTCTTTCAAATACCTGCTTCGCAGAGTTTTGAAGGGCCTTCAAACTCAGAGACTACACACAGTGATGGTAGGCAAGACACTTCCAGCAAGAAGCAACCATGAGTAAATAAAATTGCTGCTGTTAAATTTCCATTCCCAGGAAATGATCACTTTGAGACAACCATTTCTCAGGAGGCTGATCGATCACTATTAAGATAAGAAAGATCCCTCCCCGCCCCAGATCTCCATCCTGCAGGGAGCTGGCACTCATCACCTTTGATTCTACTCAGCCTACCTAGAGCTTTGGTCTGGCTTTGGAATCAGAAGAAATTGTCCCTTCAGCTGTTTTGGAAAGGACACGGGCTGACCACTGCCCATCCTAGTCCCACTGAGGGCCTGCATGTGCTTCGCTGTGTCCCACTAGGTCCACCTTGTAGAGGCAGAGTTAATTACCTGCCTGCTTTCTGTGGGAAGGCTGAATCCTGCCGTTGGCAGTGTTTGCTTATGGAAACATCTCTGGCTTGCACTGCTTTCTTCATCAAACATGAATACTGCAAAAACTCCTCTCCTGGCTTCATGAATTTTGTACAAAACAAAACACAGGAAAAAAAATCTGCATTATATTCCCTAGATGTCTCTATGAGATAACTGGACAGTCTCTCTCTCTCTCTTCTCCCTCCCTCACTCTTTCTCCCTCCCTCCCTCCTTCCCTTTTACCTTCTCCCTCCTTCCCTCTTTCCCTCCTCCTTTCCTTCTTCCTCCCTCCCTTCCTCCTCTCTCTCCTAAAGAAGGCTATTTGGGAAAACTAGTGATTATGAGACAGTGTTATCAACTACATGCTTAGTAATCTTTTACTGGGACCCAACTGGAAAAGATCCAGACCCCAAAATAAATAAGTCCTCTCCTCTTTCTACTCAAATTATTTCAAATGATTTCAATCCTAAAGATCATTTTTCCAAGCCAAATGCCCTTTGCTTCTTTTTCGTACACACTCGCCAGACAGCACAGACAGAACGTGCTTTCTGATGAGCCTGGAGCTTTCCCACACACAGCCTTCTTCAAGCTCTAAAAGAGAATAAAAAGAAGAAAAAAGAATAAAGCAAAGAGAAAGCTCCAGGGCTCACTTCCTCTGACAGGTAGGACAACTGAGACGCACAGCTCAGCTTCCTCGCATCCCTGTGGTCCCCAAACCCTTCACAGACCTGTACCCAGGAGAGGGGTGCAGCATCTCACCTCCACAGCACCCCCATGGCATTGGCAGAGGCAGATTTTTCCTGCCCGCTCAGGGCTTCAAAGACACCCTTTGATTTCCTCCTGCCCATGGTGTCCACCAGCATGGAAGCAGCAGTAGTAGTTTTCTATTTGAAAACTGCTTTGCTTTCTAGGAGCTGCCTGTAAATGGGAGATGTGGCTGGCAGTAATGACTGATGCACAGGAGGCCTGAGGCTGAGAGGAGAGAGAGTCCAGGTGGCTGGGAAAGCTGTTTTCCAAAATACAGCCTTGGACTAGAGAAAAGAGAAGGTAAACACACTTAAACCTTAGAAAGCTACCTCTGGGTGCCAGGAGAAGGAGGCTCAGGTTGCTGTGTGGGGGAGGCCTGTGGGGGGTTTTGGAGCAATTTACCCATTTGTGCTAACACAGTGCTGTGCCTTGAGTACTAAGAGGCAAGGCAGGAACAGCACCCTGGAGCCACTGTCCCCACCTCACCACCACGAGCTCCTAGTGGAACCATCTCCAGTATTCCCCAATCATCCTGTTTCTGCCAGAAACACTTAGCTATTCTTAAGAGTCCTCATGGCACCTGGACATAAGCATTTATTGTTACAGTTCATGGTCTCACTGGCAGAAATGATTCTTTGCTCCTATGCCAGAGGTCGGAGGCTTTGATGCCATGAAAATGGTTATTGTTCCCACTTTAGAACTGGATATGAGCCTTAGAACAAGGACTAGGAATATTTAATTCAGAGTCCTGGCTTATTACTACCCCTGGCATGAGGCTGGCACATGCCATGTTCTGGGCAATCATTTCTTATGTTTTAGTTAACACTAACCTCTCTGACAGGGAACAATCCTTGGAGATCACAGGGTTCAGAAAGGAGGGACATGGCATGGTATGTCTCAGGCTTCTTCTACTCCTCTAGGAGAGTGTACTTCTGGAGACTCTGCCCATCCTGGAATATAGGATCAGTGTTCTGACACTCCCTATTCCCTGAGAAACTACTAGACATCCCAGGAAGTTTCACAGATAGCAGCCAAAGCAAATAATAACTTGGACCAGTTGATTAATTTCTCTGGATCTCAGATCTCTCATGTATAACATGGAGTTAAGGAAAAAAGGTGAGAATGATTTACAGTATTAGAAAATTCCTTCCCACTCTGATAGTCTTTTAAGCATTGAAATTTGGAATTCCACCCAAGAGTGTATCACTAGTTTATGTTTAGTCTACTTGAAACAAATGTGGCAGCCACCACAATTCTGAAATGTGCACTTGTTCTTGTGTCTAGAAGTTCTAAAGTTCTTGTTTATAACAGCTTTTTATAACATTGGATCACAAAGTTTCCCCATACTGGAGATGTTCAAATAGGGGCAGGATAGACACTTGTCTGGGTAGCTGTGAGGGCAGAGCTGGGTGAGTGTGGCAGGAGAAGTATGTGAGCATACAAAAAGTGATTCAGCTGAACAACCTGGCATGTGGGAGCCTATGATGCACAAGAACTAGGATTAAGTTAACACATCTGGCTTTTCCAAAACTCTTAAAGGGGAGATAGAAATGGAGGCAGCAGGCAAAGTCTTGCCTAGGAAGTACTCCTTTCTTCACAGCATCAGTGGCCCTGTCTTCTGTCCCCCACTGACCTATATGCCTACCATCAAGGAAGCCATCACGTTCTGATCTGTTGTCCTCTGCAGATACTTTGCTCCCTAGCCTGTGAGCTATTCCAGGACAGGGCTGTGCATCTACCCCTAGATAGATACCCAGCAACCAATATAGCACCAAAAGCATGATTAGAATCAGTCAAATCAGTTTTCTTGATGAGTCAAAGGAGGAATGAAGAAACAATCTCTCCCAAAGTCACAAACCACCAGTAACAAAGCCAAAGTTGGAACTGAGAGTCCCAGGCTAGAGCCCTTCATAGTACCTGCAAATTATAGGAACAATGAATGATAATGTCCAAGTGATTACTCTTCTTAGTCTATAAAACATCTCTAAATTTTAAGACCCTTGGGGTAGGGGCCAGTTATTTAATTCTTGCTTGACCGTTACTACTGGAAGATATAATCTTGGACCTAGCCACAACCCTCTCCCCTCCCTGACCCACCCCAAGACAGAGCTTACATATAACCTAGCAGTGCTAACTTGCTTATAGCTTGAGAATTGGTTGGGAATTGCTGAAACAGGCCCCAGATGGGATTCCAGAAGTAGAAGCAGCCCCTCCCATTGGGGCTTCTGGGAACTACAGACAACTTTTTTAATGAACCCAAATACCAAAGAAATAACCCTCCTGACAGTTGTTATCGATGGTCCAACTCCCCGCAGAGAGCAGCCTGTGGAATTTGCAGCCTTGTGGTCATGTGTGAAGGGCGGCACCAGGCCCCAGTGGTGATAACGAGGAGGCATATTTATCCAACACTCCTCCCCCAGAGAGCTTGGTTTTCCTCCACTGCAATATCGTGGCCCTCTTGGCTCAACTAGCCTGGCACAGATGGACTGAGTCAGAAAACCTGCTCAGGGTTGTGCCCTGAGCCACGGAATGAGCAAATGATGCAGCCTGGTCCTTCATCCCCGAGGTTGGGCCTTAGGTACAAAGGGTTGCTAGCTTCAAAGAATGTCATTATCCTGACTTCAAACAACCTGCCCACATTCCAGAAACCCAGGAAATAGACTGCACACCTCTGCTGGAAGGTGGAAAAAGAAGAGAGGGCACATTTATAATACCAAAAGAGATTTGTGGGAATGAGCACTGACATTCTTGGCAAAGTCCACCAGGAAATGCTGTGGAGCAGTGGCTTTCAAACCTTAGCACACATTAACATTAACTGGAGAACTTATATAACTGAGTGGGTGGTCCTCAACCCGCCCCTCCACACACCTTGGTAAGTGTGAATTAGGGATAGGTCATGATTTCAGGACATGCTGATCTGCCTGGCCCACGAGCCACACCTTAGAGGAAAATGGCCTTGGTTTAACTCCACTGAACTAAAAGAATTACCAGGAACAACTTTCTACTGTCAAAGTTAAAGATGTGGCAGGAAAGCCGTTTACTAGGGACAGTTGTAGAAAACTGGGCTAGAGACTTCAGTTTCTAGGATGGATCTAAATCCATTCTACTTAGCTGCAAGGTAATTTTATTTACGGTGGACTGTTTTTATAATCACTTTTAATACAAGATATTAGAGCAACTCTTGTGTTTTAAGCACTATGCTGGGCTTGTTACACACAACAGGAAATTCCTACATAGGAATGCAAATACACAACTACTTTTAAGATTTTGGTAGAATTCTTTCCAATTTGTATTTTATACAATATAAAAAGCTTTAACTGTATCATGTTTTTTCACTTAAAATTATCACATAAGAATCAGTCACAAGATTGGCCTTTCAAGACTAAATTTTCAACAACTGCATAATATACTAGATCTTTTTAACCAATCAAGGGTTAGTTTGGCTTTTTCCATGTTATTAATGAGGAAACTGAAGCTCAGAGATTCCTGCAATGTCTTACCGATGACAGAAGGAGAAGACAGGACTCAAACTCATATCCCTGATCTCATCAAGTCTTCTTAAAGACAAGATCCAGGGATCAGAGTTACATACCCCAATGTTTTCCTCAATCAGAAACTTGGGGAAGAGTTCTGTAAGTAAAATGAAAAATAAAGAGGTGACCAAAACTGTGGTCTCACAGTCAAAAAGTTGTGAGCACTCAGATGCAAACAAAGAAACCAGGGCTAGATTTCCGATATTTTAATACACTTCTGTATAGTGAATTTCAGAGAGGAGATTACACAGTTTGCTCAAATTTGATCAAAACCTCTTTTATTCAAAAACTATTAACTAAACTTCAAGTGACAGTATAGTTGCAAGGAACACAGCCCAGTGACCTCTGGCTAGATACTAACAAGGCCAAGAATATAAACCACCAGCCCATATTCTACTTTACCACTGCTGATTATTTGGATCTGGTCTGATCTAAATGATATCTGAATGAGGAACTTTCAGGAGCCTACACATTTGCTCAGGGCTGAGGCTTTAGCAAAGAGCACAGAAGCCCTGAGCAGGGCCCAGACCAACCAAGCAGTCACACGGCACTGTGAGTTCCCTGCCCCTGCATTATGCAGCCCCTCAAGGGCAGGAGCCCGAGGGGCCCCATTGCCATCCTGAGCACCTCCCCTCTAATTCCCAGGCTTCCTACTACTCTTACCAGAACTGTTAGTCATTCCAACTTTTCTCAGTCAATTATTTACACATATCTATTTGCTTGCTTTGTGGGGGGAAAAAAAAGGAACAAAGGTGATAAACAACAAGAAAATGCAAAGGATGGAGAAAAAAGGAAGCTAGGAGATTCTCTGGACCAGGCACAGGGCAGACCCTTAGAAGCTCTTTCTAATTAATCCAGGCATGTGTCCTTTTGCTGATACCTGGGGAAGAGGAAGCAGGAAGAGAGTTAGGAGTCCAGCCAGTCTTCGAGGTCAGAACAATGCCAGCATGGGCTGGATTAGGAGCCTCCTGCAGTTGTTTGCGTTGCCTGCCTGAGTAATATTTGCCCAGCAGAGAAGCATGATGTAGACATAAGAATCCCCAATCCTACTGTTGCTGGCTTCAATCTGTCACACAGCGTGTGCCTTGCTCAGTGTCTTCCTGGGTAAAATGGGGACAGTAGTTCAAACAAATGAGAGGGGGCCAGGTGAGATGCAAATACGAGATCCCATTAGTAGAGTCCCCCAACCCCCGGTAGGCCTTTCACCTCAAGCATATACAATTTTGGCAAAAAGATCAAGATTTAAAAATTGCTCTGTGTGGTATTTTGGAATGGAGATTTCTACAGCCTCAGCACATTAATAAGAGAGAGAGAGGGGGAGAGAGAGAGAATATTGACGTGGTCTGCAATCATTGTTATTGCCAGCAAAATGGTTGGCAATGATACACTGTCCTTTGTATTCAAAGACCACACTACTAACACAATATAATAAGTACTTATTTTCTATTGCACAATTATTGCAGATTGTCCAAGCTACCGATACATTTGGGAGAGTGTTTATAGTCAGTATGCGTAAGTGCATATATCTGTGTATGTACATGTGTGCATATATATGTGTACATATATATATATATATATATATATATGCACACACAAATACAAATGTAGTTACTTATATATTTTCATGTTCTTGGACTGTTTTTACATATATATCTCAGTGTCTTTTCCCTACATAGGAATGCAAATTCTTACAAGCAATAATTTTCTTTTGTACTTCATCTTGTATCATCTTTTATTCAAAACAGGGAACCTTTAATAAATGCCAGTTTCCCACTGGACTCATCTAACCAGAGCAGGAAGGTTCATGCCTGTGTCTCCACCTACATCCTGTCCTTCTTCTTACATGGGTCATGAGAAGACTTAGCCACCAAGCAACACAACCACCTACTCAGAAAAAGACCCCTCACTGCTGAGTTCATTGACTGCTGGCTGCATTGGACATGGACATTTTAAAGCATCTTTTCTATGAGACCTCAAAAATTCTCTGGGATTCTTTATTTCTAACATTTAATTTGTTCCCTTGTAAAAGCAATAGATGTTCATTAAGATGTAGGAAAATGAACATGGATAGGAAAAATAAATAAAGCATATCATTTCATTTCTGAAGCACAACTACTGTTAGGATTTTGGTAGATTTCTTTCCAATTTTTATTTTATGCAATATAAAAAGCTTTAATTGTATCATGCTTTTTCACTTAAAATTATCACATAAGAATCAGTCACAAGATTGGCCTTTCAAGACTAAATTTTCAACGACTGCATAATATACTAGATCTTTTTAACCATTCCCCTATAAATGGGAATTTAGATCAATTCCAATTCTCAATATGCTAAATAATGCTGAAATATGTATCTTGGTGATTAGCACCCTGTTTTAAAATTTAGATTTGATTCCTATAAAATTACCACTACTTCAAAGAATTTGAGTATTTTTAAAGCTCTCACTAAATATTTACTTATGAATTGTTTTCCAAGAGTGCCACACTAGTTAGAATTCCCAACAGCCAGGCTTCAATACAAACACAGCCAGTTTCATGGTGCACTCCTGGGACTCATTCTCAACAACTGTTTATAAAACTTTTCAACTCCTTTCTGGTGCCTGCTGTACCGGTCCCTGTGCAGGTGCAGACAGTCTGTGCTGAACTTCATCCCCAGAAAATGGACAGTCAGCAAAGGGAGTGCACACCCTAACCACATCTCCAGTACGGAAGTGCGTTTCCAGAGCAAC
Organism: Dinomys branickii; assembly: GCA_004027595.1. Taxonomy (NCBI): domain Eukaryota; kingdom Metazoa; phylum Chordata; class Mammalia; order Rodentia; family Dinomyidae; genus Dinomys; species Dinomys branickii. The sequence goes on along the minus strand of PVLD010006497.1, from coordinate 74,035 downwards.
CACACTAACAGAGGTCCTCAAGAGCCCTCCTAACCCACCACTACCCACAAGCCAGAAACCTGTGGCACATGCTAATGAGAACAGCATGGCCGTGTACCTCATAGGAACTGCTTAGGGCTTAGCAGGGGGTGGTAGCAACAGAACAGATCTGTAGCTTTGCATTTACATGAAACTGTGTCAATCTCTGATTTTACATCTTGCTTTCATGTTTTCTTTACTATATTTGATTTTCCCAGTACCGGAGCACATGTGTCACCACCTCCTTGGCCACTCACCTTCCCATTGTCTGTGCTGAGAACTCCAGAACTGCTCTGCATATGGAGACATCAGGTGCCTGATTGTGACCAGTCTTAAAAAAGAAATAAGACTGGGCCTCCCTGACTAACACCTTTGGATGCTCCCATTCACTAGATGCTAACTAAGCTTTTGCACCTAGGATCAGTGTTGGCATGTACTTCCCTCCTCCCCTTACTTTTTTCCTGAAAATGCTTGTAGGTTTTTGAGCCCTGAATAGTTACTGCTGCAGTAAGGTGGGCTCCATCCTCTCTGTCCTGTGCACACCAGTCACTCCCTCTACACAACTGACGTGGTGGCACAAGTAGACAAATGCACAGAAGATTATCCTATCACATCAGGAAAGAAATAAACTAGATCCAAGATGCAGCCTTGTTCTGATGTGGCAGTCAATTAGTCCTGCTGAAGCTGACCTGTGGTGACACCACAAGGGTCGAACACACCCACAGTCCTGTGTCCAGACATGCCCACATGTGACCTAACCAGGCAGAGACACTCTCAGAAGCCTTTTCCCCTAAGGACGCAAGGTGGCAGGATCTGAGCCGTGAAGTAGGGGTGGGGTCATGCTAAGATAGATGCTGGTTCACCTGTTTCCATTTTCAACAGCCAAGGCCGACAGCATGCTAAATAAGTCCAGGCAGCTCGAAGGTCCTGTTTGGTTAACAGCTGGAGAAAAGATCTGCAGAGTAATTGTTACTCTGTGGAATCTGTAGCCGAGGGAAAGGGCAGAGGCTGGTGGCAGACACTAAATGAGGTGAGTCCTTTTAGTGTCTAAGAGACTTGCACCATGGTCTGTGGATATGGCCACAAAGCCTCCCTTTCCCTTGTCCTTTCCATTTCCAGTAAATATGTTGTCTTAGTCACTTTCTCCATCACTGGGACACAATATCCAACCCCCAGGGCATAAAGGGAAAGAGGTTTATCTGTGCTCACAGATTTTAGGAATTTCAGGCATAGTGGCTGGCTTCAAGCAGAAACAACATGGTGGGAGGTCCTGGACAGAGGAAAGCTGCTCATATCATAGCAGATTAGAAGAAAAGAGAGAACAGAGGACCTAGGGAGGAAGATACACCCTTCCTGATCATGCTGTCAGTGACCCAACTCCTCCAATCTTGCCCTACCTCCTAACAAGCAGTCAGTTATAGTATTCCAGTGTCCCAGTCACCTTCCAAAAGACCCACCTCTGAGTGCATGAAAATGTGGGGAGATGTTTTATATTCAAACCTTAATGTGTATTCTAAAATTCAGTTTCACAAAATAGTTATGAGTCCTTAGCTATTGAACCAGGACTAATGAGTTACAGCCATGGATCCAAATCCTGGATCAACCATTTGCTTTGGTTGTGATCCCTGGCCTGGACAGTACACCTAATCCAAGTCAGCTTTCACAGTGAGCTATGTATGTAGTGGCATGTGTCTTAGACAGCAAGGAGAACAACCAGCCTACGACAGCCCTTCCTCTCCCTGTAAACAAAAATTGAAAGCCACATCTCATCAAGCATTCCTCTACATACAAAGGTGAGCGTGCTTTCACACCCACATGCACAATCTCAGTGATGAGCCCTCCTGTGCTCAACCTGGCACCTCACTCATGAGTTTTATGAACCAAAAGATAAAGGCAGCTTAAGGTCATCCAATAAATCATACGCACACATCAAAATCTAACCACGAATTAAATCTGGGCCTAACTGAAATATTTTTTGAACACTGGAGTGGCTGATTTCTAAAGGACATAAGAAGATCATTCAATACTTGGTTATTCAATATCAACCCCTTTCTCTGTGAGTTTTAAACTCAGTTAGCATATAGTAAAGATGGCAAGATGATCCATGGAGCAGCTATGTTTGAGGGATTACCTATGGCTCCAAAGAGAAGAACACTAGAAACCAAATCAGTCAAGAGGCATTCACAGAGAGGGCTCTTGCGCTGCCTGGCACTAGACTAAGCACCAAGGCTGGGGATGGGAGGATGAAGGTGAGATTGAAAGGAGACCTGGCAGGTCTGCATCCCCAGGGTTATCCCTAGCAGGCCCATCCAGCACACATGACAGTCCACAGCGGTCCAAGAACAACAGAGGCAGGTGCTATAGAGAGAAAACTAGACTGTGTTTTCATCTTTGACCACTCCCCCAGCAGCCAAATGACCGCAGGTCAACCATGGGCAGGTTCCAACTGGCCCTGTTCCCATGATGACTGCACTTGGCTTCATTAACACCAAGCCCTCCCCAGTGAGCATACAAGGCAGGAAGCCTTCTCACTGGCCTAGGCAGTGGCTTGGTTTTTTCTTTCTCAGACATGGACCAGATGGTTGCTACAGTGGAGTGATATCTTGCAAAAGGACAAAGAGAGAGGTCACCCAGTCTTGGCGCAGACACCTTGGGGCCTGGTGCTCAGGGAATCTCCTGTAGTCTCTCTCTTGGTATTTCCTGGCATTAGTGCCTGATAAGTTAAAGCTTTGTCTGTCTGAGATACCCGGAATTCTGTCTCAGAATGAAAACACAGAGCTGAGCTTGGAAAACAGGCGTGGTGAAACTATGCCAGAAAACCTGGCTGGAAGTCCAAAGCAGAGATCACAATCCCCAGGCTCTGTCACCAAAACAGGATGCTTTTTGTGCATGCACTGCAGAACATTGGAGAATTTCAAAGAATACAAAGCAGATCTGACATCACCTACTCCAGGGTTCTCCAAACAATCTGTAATATAGAGCTGTTCTGTAAGACTTTCAGTCTATCATAGATGGGTACTTTTGTCAAATACCAAAAAAAGAGAAAAATGACTAGAAAAGTAAAGTGTAAAACCACAAAACAGAAATTTACTGACCATGCTCTGGGATGTTGCAGCAATATCAAATTTCTAGGTGAATTTTTAAATGCTCACTCATAATGCCTGTACCTATCTCAGAGCAGACCATTATCCAACAGCGCACAGACCACAGTTTGAACAGTGCTAGGCTGGACCTTTGGGACTCAGTGTGTGGATCAAGGATTTGGAGAGTCAGTCTGGTGTGGCAGTGGTGAGAAAGGCCAAATCTCAGGCCTCACCCCTAGACCTATCAGCACAGAATTTGCATTTGTAGACAAAATCCCTAGGTGATTTGTATGCATGTTAAAATTTGACATGTAGTAAAAGTTGACCAGGCTCTGAGGCTAACAGATTTCAAAAGCTGGCTTTACATCCAACCTCACAGTGTCTTTGAGTAACAGAGGAACTTGCTGCTGAAGTGTCTTAACTAACTTGGAGAGTGGAAGACAGGTGTTCAGCAGAGTCTTCAGGTTGAACTATTTTATAGGAATTGGGCAACTGGGCAGGAGTTGAGAAGAGGAAAAGCTTATGGGACAGACAGCCCATCTGTGGCCAGATGACTCTCTGGCTTAGATGTTCCTGAATAATGACTGCCAGGTCTAAAATAAGGCTAGCACAGTGAGCACAAAGGGTGAGAGATGTTATTGAACCTGATATTGGGAAACAGGGGACTTCACAGAGTGAAGCTGGGAATCCAAGGTCAGGGAGTTGGAGACAGCTTGAATCTATATCTGGGAGTGGGGCCGGCCTGACGGGAGACAGTAGTGTGTTTATTTAGCTCCTGTCTGCTTGGCTGATTGACTGGCTACAAGGAGTTGATTATCAGTCACCAGGGCTCTGTGCCCTCAGCTGGAACCTTGTCCCTAATTTGTTCTGGCCATTAAGGGCTCTCTGTTCCCTGCTTGTCTCCAGCATAGAGCCAGAGAGGCTGGAAGCTCCTGGGCTCCTATTGCACGCTCTCCTTCCGTTGTCTATTGGCTCTTTCTGGGGCTGCAGACCAGCTCCATTCAGTTCCCACTGAGGAGCAGGAAAATCCACAGTTAAAAAGTTACAACTGCATGTGAGTGAAGAGGAAAACCATGGCTGCATTAGCCCAGCTAAAGGAAGTTGCAAGGACTAGGCAGTGTCCTCACGAGAGGGACATATCTCTATTTGCACACTGGGTGCAGACACTCCTTGTCCTCTGAGCTTCCCCTGCACTTCACTGTCACATCTACAGCATGACCCTCCCTTCAGTCTGACCCTTTTTCACCTAATGCAAGAACCAGGGGAATCTTCAAAACGGAGGCCTCCAATATTAATTGTCTGGCTTGGAGTCATCTACCTCATAAGAATTCCCAAGATGTCAGAAAAAAAAAAGTGATGTTTTGTGAGCCAATGGTTCATATTAACCTCAGCAACCAGATATGCTACCACAGTGTCAATTTCTGTACTCAATATTATATCATAATTCTCTACTTTAACTCTGGATTTGGGTTCAGAAAAAATGGTCCACTGATGAACACATTTCTTCTGGACTTCACTATATATCTTCACCAATGAAGGGGTTTCAACCACTCAGTCCTTTGGAGAATAAGTCTGCATGACTGTCACCCAACTGGTTCTCCATAAGGTCCCAAGAGGCCTCAGGCCTCATCTTGTGGCATGTTAGCTTCCAGGGTGGCTAAGATAGGAACTATCTTGACCTTAAAGCTTTGGAATTCAGGATGGGACCGGCTTAAACCAGGGGCTTATAAGATCAGTCCCATTCTTTCCTCTCTTTCAGCTCTGGAAGACCTTGGGGAGCATTTGCCTTTATTATTTTATGCTTCAAACTGGAGTTTCCTTGTATCAGGTCCTATCCCAAGGGAAGCCCAAGTCACACCAGTTCAAAGCAGAGGTGGTGACCTGCTCAGAGCTCTATCTGAAAGACATGACTCTAAACACAGCTATCACTTCTCCTTCTGACAAAGCGAGCCTCCAAACAGACCAGAGTAAAGTCCCCACATCTTTGTCGCACACAGGCCACCACAACCCCCAGCCTGGGTATTTCCTGAGAAATTCTCTGTCTCTCTGAGCGCCCCGTGTGTTCCCGGTGCTTCAGCATTCATGTGAGAGCCCTGGAAAATTCAGTTCAGCTCCTACTTCCTCACACTGGTCAGATATGAGTCGGGCGATGGCTTTTTTCCTTTCTGCTTTTGTGCTTTCAGTTTTGGAAAATGATGTCTACAATAAGAAAGGAAATTCTTTGATGGTGACTCAAAAGCCAGGGAGCAGAGAAGCCTGTGGAGTGATATGGAGGGGCAGCTCCTGCCATTTCTCCCAAGTTTGGCAGTCTCAGGAGGTTTCTCTCTTGTCCTTGTCCTTCTCTTTCTAAGTAAAGAGAGGGGTAATGGTGCCCTTGTTTCTAGTCCCTTCCAAAAAATTAGTCAGCATCGTAAGAACGGTGACATGCACCCACCCAGCAGCATGAAGGAGTTTCATGTGCCAGGCGAAACAGGTGTGCAGCGTCTGTTGGGGGCAGTGGTGGCCACCACTGCATATAACATCAGAAGGACAAGATATGGGAAATGCATGGAGAGATGTCCAGCATCAAACCCAGGACAAATAAGACTGGAACAAGGGACAGTTACTTCTCTTCCTCGAGCGAGGAGAGTGGCACCACTCGGAGTCTATTTCCTGCTAGTGTGGATGGCTTGTGCTCAAAGACTCTACTTCTCCTGTAGGTCCCCTAGGAGAGCTTGGAGATAATCACATACTATCCGTTTTGACCTGGAGAACTAACGATGAGAACAGCTACTGAAGGGAGTCAGGCAGGCGGACTACTCAGAGGAGTGAGCTCAGGAAGGGACGAAGGCAGCCCAGGCTACTGGTGGCACGGGGAACAAGGGCAGCGAGCCCAGGCCTCTCTCCTCTCTGCCCACAGCCTCCTGCCCACGCTCCTCTGGGCTCCCCTCAGCCAAGACAGGTGGCCCCTGCAACCCACAGATGGAGTGTAACAAAAGAGGCCTGACACCAGCACGTATGGCAACACAGGGGAATCACCTGCACTTCTGCCCTCCTCGTAGAGAGTAAGTTCCTTGTGGGCAGGCTCCCTGTCCCTGGTGCTTAGCACACTCAGCGCATACGTCATCCATTAACAAGCAGGGTATGAATGAAGACAAGAAAAGAGGCACCAGGGGCAGCGACAAACAAAAAAGTCCCCATGGCCTTTCCATGGTGATCTGGTTCTCACGGGCCATGACTCATTCTCTAAGCTCAGACTTTACAAAGTGAGCCATCATTTCTATGAACATATCTACCAGCTCCTTCTAGGCTCCCCTCTCAAGTCTCTGGGCTTGTCCCAGAGTCACCATGCTCCAAGCTGGCAAATGGTCATTAGGTCACTGATGCTGTGGACAGTCAGGTGGCCCAGAGGCCTCCCAGTGCTGACTGGCCTCAGTGCTTTTCTGCGGTGGGGAGCTCAGAGCCACATGTGCTATGCACCTGGGTGAAGGTCACTGTGGCAAAGCCAGGCAGCACCCAGCCTTGTCTAGCCCTCCCAGTGGGCCCTGTTGTCAGAGGCTGTGGCCATGCCATACACTGTGGATGTTCTGGTCATGATGTTCACACCAGGGAGCACATAATAGAGTCCTGTGGCACCCTGGGCTGGTCAGCAGACAAGATAGTCACCATCATTCACAAAAGTCCAACAGTGCCCAGAATGCTGCCTGCCTCAGCATCTGCCCCAGCACTCAGGCATGGGTTGGCTCCAGGGAAGACGGTCTACTTGGGTTGGCATGAAGATGCTCCATATCACCCTCTGCCCCTCCCATATTCTAGCTACACAAAACAACGACAGATCCCCATGCAGGCGTCACTTTCCTCCTCTGAATCTTTTCCAGCTGTTTCCCACCCTTCCCCACCTGTTCCGTTAGCCAGTATCCACTTGAGCTTCGCAGAGAGCTTGTGCTTGCCTCAGTCCGTGCCCCTCTCTGCCTCTCCACTGTCATCATCATTCTGCAGCCTCTGCCCAGCTCCACCCACCCAGGGCGCTTGCTCCCACTCAACAGCAGGTGACAAATCCATCTCCTCCACCAGACCGAGCCCCTCAAGGACAGGGAATCTGTGTCTCGCATCTGATGACCAGTCCAGGGCCTAAGACAGTGCCTAAGCCCTGGTTCTTTATTTGGATGGGTCTTGTTTTCAAGGGCTTACAAACCAGAGATATGCATTTGATTGTGACTGAATGGCAAACCCATGAATGAAAAGCACACAGTTCCATATATCAACATAACTCTCGGCTTATTCAGTTAGCACTGAAACTCTAGCATGCTCAACTCTTGGTTCCCCATTTTGTTAACTAAACATTCATTCATTCATTCATTTGAGATGTGTTTAATGAGCACCTACTCTAGGCAATGTGCTAAGCTCTGAGAGTACAGAGTGTCAAGGCACAGTCCCGGCCCTTGTGGAAACCCTGGGGCTAGGTGGAGAAGCAAGAGGATGCAGGCAGCTCAGGGGTATGGGAGGACATGGAAACCCACAGAAGAGGCTCCTATCCATGAGGGCAGAGCTTGTGCAGAAGCTCAGTTCAGTGTGGCTGAAGCCAAGAGGACTGCAGTACCAGGACTCTGAGCCAGCTTCAGAGAAAGCTGAACTCCAGGCTCCTCTCAAAGGGGGTGGGGTGCTGCAGAGAGGCACTGCCACAGGCACATTACAGATTCCAGGCACAGAGCTGGTGAGACGAAGGCCACTCATTTACACCCCACCCTCTTTTCTCATGCTAACTGGCATCCCTGTCTGACCCTCCCCAATCCTCAGCCAACCTGGGTGTCTGCCTGGCCAGTAGCCATATGGAATCTATTTTTTTCTCCAAGCCCTGGCTGAGACCCAGGACACAGGGAGGGGGGTTGGGAGTGGGGACAGGCACAGTTTGTATCTATGCTAAGCCAGCTCTTCATTCAGCTCCTGTGCTGCGACTGTGCTGGGATGGCCGAGCTGCTTCTGATGTGATGCCCGGCCTCTGGCCTACCCCCTGGAGACCACCAGGCTGATCTGGTACAGATGGCATCAGCAGATGCCAGCCTCAGGAGAGATCTTTCCTCCCTAGTTAATGAGGGGAGCAGGTGAAGGAACCAGAAAAAGTGATCGAGGTGGGAAGTAGAACAAACACTCCGTTAAAGTGAGGAAAACTGGATTCTTGTCCCAGTGCCACTAACGGGCTGTGTGACATTAGTCAAGTTACTTTCCCTCTCTGAGCCTCGTCATCTGAGTCAGTGACTCTATCTCGGGAGTACACATCCAAGCTGAGTCCTGGTTTCTACTCCATTCACAGTTTTGTGATACCAGGTAAACTCCTTTTACTTCCTTGTGCTAAGTTAACCATCTTTTAGAAGTCCCATTGCACATAAGATGGGATTAAGACTGAGCTAGTTAGATGGGACAGCCACAGATTAATCCCAGAAGACATCGGGAGAGTCCATGAAGCACTTTCCCCGCTTCCTCCCACTGTCCGGTCCTGGGAACCTAATCATGATGGAGCAGCTGCTCCACATGCTGCACCTGTAGTCTTGCTCTGAGCTGCCCTCCCTTCTCCCACTCTGCTTAGCTGAGTCCTCTGTGGCTACCTTGTCCTAGGGGCCTCCAGGTCTGTGGAGAACCACCCGGGAGACTCTCCTTGTACAGAGCTGGCTAAGGACCCTTTCCTGATCCCTTCAGTTGGCTTTAAGCCATGCATATCGGTCTAGCCAAGGTGCTGATGGTAGTCTTTGAAGATGGCAGGCATATTTCCCTGGAGCCGTGTTGTTTCCATCTGTGAGCTGGGATGAGGCGGGATGTTGAGCCAGTGCTCCACACTGCTGGCTGGGATTGCGCCTAGAATTAGAGCGTGTGACTTCCTAGGTCTTGAAAGATTACACATCAGAGCTGAAGTACAGACCCCAAAACATTAAATACTATCTCAATTGTGTTGTGCAGATTACTTTTTTTGCATATTCTTCCCTCTGCATTTGCAGAGGTGATTTCAGGTCTCCTTCCTAGCCCAGTTTATGGCACTCACCTACTTCCCTTGATTCTCAAATCACTCCTTTCTTCATGAATGAATTAAACCCAGGTTCAGCCTTGGGTTGAACCTTTTGTTCTGGATAGGTCCTTGTCATGTGCCGAGGTGACCCTGCTGCTGCTCCTCCACGGGTCCTCTGTCTGCAGCCCCACAGCAAATAGGTAACAACCACAGGTGCTGATAAGCAGCAGCAGAGGCTATTGATCAGATCACCCCACTTCTCACTCCTGAGACAGTGGAGAGACACCCAATTAGACATGCAAGTTTGGACTTGGCCATGGCAGGACCTCTGGGGTCCTGGACAGCACACAGGGCAGTGCCTGTGGAAGACAATAACACGACCTACCAAGGCCAGTTAGCATGGCTGAGGATAATGGCCCATTTGATAATGATTCAGGCAGCATGGAGAATGGTGGGAGCCAGAGAAAGCAGACAGGAGAAGATACTTTGAACCCTAGGATCCTTGGAGGGATCCCAGGGAGAGCCTTGCTGCTGGGGGGTTGCAGCAAGGTAAATTTGAGGATTACAGCGTTGAGCTGTGGTCATGGAGTCCTTTAAAGCCTTCCAGGCAGCCAGCACTTCGGAGCTCTTTCATGTCTGGTTATGTGGTCCCAGAGATGCTATAGGGGCAGAATAAGAGGGGAAGACACAGCCACCAATGAGACCCTCATGCCCATGCATGCTGCCTCTAATGGGCAGCCTGGGAATCATGGCCTATTTGGCAAAGGGCTAAGCCTGAGAGGTTCCGTCAACCTCTTACAGAGACCAAATATCACTAGATCCTCTCTGCCTCCCAGAGAAACTAGGGAGCCCAGACTTAAGTTCTACCACAGAGTGTAGAAGGAGTTCCGAGAAAGCAGCAGGGCCTATGTGGTCAGGGATAAAAGGTGAAGTCAGCTGGGACTCTCAGTTTAGGTGCTAAATGGCTTCCATTGCACCCACTATTGCACTCAAGGTCAAGATGCAGATTTTGCAGGGGAGATACTTTCTTTTGTTTTCACCCCAGTTCTAGAAGACTAGTTTCCCGGGAACTGCATAGCTTGGTAGGATATGAATTTCTGATTCTTGGAGAGTTACTGGACATAGTAATGTGGCCTAGGGACTTACTGAGTCACACAGCTGAACAGCACAGGCTTAGGTCAAATGCATCCCAGAACTATTAAACTGGTGGTCAAAGGGTCACGTGGAGATAAAGTTTTCCACTGACCCATGGTAAATGCCTGCTGCAGATGGGCAGAGCAGGGATGAGTCCAGGGCCTCAGACCCTGGAGAGGACCTTGCCAGTCCCATGCTTTGAAACTAGGCAGCCCATGTTTATGGCCATACCACCCTGAATGTGCGCGATCTCCTCTGAAACTGGGGAGCCCATGAAGATAATGGAAGTTTGTGGAACAATAATAAGCAACACTTACGTAGTACCCACATATATTAACGCTAATGTTCACGACAGAACTGTAAGATAAGCCCTATTTTTAATCCACACTTTCTAGATAAGAAAACTAAGGCACAGGGAAGTTAGATAACACATCCAAATTTAAACAGCATATTAGAGACAATCAGATTTTGACTCTTACAATGCTCCTTCCAAAGTCCATGCTCTTGACCACTGGGCTTCATGGCCTCTCTGGGGTGAATCAGGATACTAACTTTAGGCAGCATCCTGGGAGGTGAACTCTTAGAGGAACTGGAGCCTCCAAGCCTGCCCCACACCTGCCTAGGGCCTGGGGAAACCAGCCCCAAGCCCCAGCTCCAGGCAGCTGCCACTCTGACAGCTGGCCAGGGTGCGGGGACTGGGGACTTCACACCACCCACGTTCTCTGCAGGGAAACCCAGCCATGCGTTTTAAGCTAAAAAATCCTCTCGGCGGCAGCCCAGCCTCCCTGAAAATTTTACAAATGCTAGAAGATAAAAGCACGGGGACCAGCAGCATGAATGGAGTGGGTTTTTAAGAAATAGCATTTAACATCAAGATCCTTCTGATGTGAGTAATTTGGATTCTGATGCATTTCTGGATTGTTTGTTGAATTATGCATCAGCCGCTTCTGCTGCCATAAAAAGCGCCACCATCATGCAGGCTGCTCTGAAACCTGCAGCAATGGGGACAGTGGGGCTCACAGTTTGGATACTGAGATTCGTCTTTGATGATAGTGAAACAAGAGAAAAAAAGTGAGGACAGAGGAAGTAGAGGGAAGGTGACAAGAAGAAGCTGGGGAATGGACATGAGATGCACTGATTTATGCAACATACACTCATAAAAGCCCCTCGCCAGGTGGAAGGAAAGTCTTAAACAGGGGCTGAGCTGACAGGCTTCCTCAAAGCCCGGCCCCACATATGGGAGAAGAAGGAAGGGAGAGAGAGAACCAGGGAGTCACCCGGGTGCATGATGAAACAACACCCAGGTGTCAGGTCCTGCATCTGCCACCCAAATGTTATGCTCTTGTACAATGTGGGCGAGTACCCCTGTGCCCGAGGTCTTCCTAGTAGGCCCAGGGAAGTCACTGAGGTCACTGTGTTTTCTTCCTCTGTATTTTCACATTTTTGTTTTCACAGGCTGGTATCTTTATTTTTAAAACAACTAAGGACAGTAAGCTCCTCTTAACAGAGGGCACAGAGCAGGAAGCTAATGTATCTAAAGCCATACAGCTATTTAGTGGCTGGGATGAAATTGGAATCTCACTTACTCCCATTCACCTTCTCTTCCACCGTCTCAGACCTCTCTTACCTCCTGGAGATGTGCCCAGCCTCTGCGATAGCCCACTGCTCAGGCTGGTATTGCCAAGTGCTATGCCTGGGGCAGTAGGAAGGAGAAATACCAAAACCCAAGCCAAACCAGCTTGTTCAAAGCCTAGCTCTGCCTCTGCTAACATATGTCCCTACAGGTTGTTTAATCCATTGTGCCTCAGTTTCTTCTCTCACCAAATAGGCCTGATAATAGTTCTTTACCTCATTGGAGAAGACAATGCACTGGAAGCCTTTAGTGCAATGTCAAAGAGATGCTAAGAAATCAGTAATCATCTGCTGCTGTCCCGTCTGTTATTCTCCTACAAAACCACTGTGCTTTTAGAAGACTGATCCCAGGTTCACCAGGAGAGCCCTGCCAAGTGTCTTGCTCTCCTGAAGAACTGTGACCTTACTAGCATAGGTTTTATTTAGGGATCCCACATCCATGGCAGCTAAGCCAGGAGGCGCTGGGGGCTGTGTGGAATCAGCTCTGTGGAGATGCCATCCCTGCTGGTGTGACTAGAACCTCATCTCTGTCATGTCCTTCTCCTGAAGCCAGTGAGCCCAAACCACTCCCCTGGGCTGGCCCAGTTTAGGATCCTGGCCTCTAGAGACATGGGGAGGCCCCTCAGACCAATTATAAATCAATCTAGCAGCTCATGCACAGTCAATGGCCATAAATGGCTCTAAAGGCTCAGCCTCTTTCAGCCCCACAGGCTCGGGCTCCAGGATTAATGAGCATCAGCTGCTAGCAGGCTGCTGGGGACAGCTGCCAAACTAATGAGCAGGGTGGCCCAGCCTTTGCCTGCTGGAGGTGGGCAGGGCTGATGAGCAGGTATTATTGTCAGGATGCCCTTTTGCTGAGCGTCACTTTGAAAAGCAGGGCTGTTGTTACCAAGAGGCATCTTATCATCCCATGTTGAGATGCCCACAGGAAATGCATAAGACCATCCACAAAGACCATGTACTCTGAGGACACAATCCCCACTTCTTACTGGGGCTTGGGACCAGTCATTTCTCAAAGTCCAAACTGCAGAACTAGAAAAAGGACTTAATTTCCTGGGCATCTCATACTTTCACATGCCACCTGTTGGTGATACATCTAAGAACAGAGCTTTCGTTAGAATGTTCCTCAGTCATGTCTCTGGCATAGTCAGATCCCCCCATACATGGACTTGGACTTTATCTGGAGTCAACATACATCTATACAGATTTCAAGCAAGTGCTAGTGCCCAGCAGCATGTTGGTCCCCAAAGGGACACAACCCAGCCCCTGATGAACTTGCGTGATGGTTAGGGGCACGGCATGGTCCTGAGGAGCCTGATCATGAGCATAGAAGACAGCAGCAACAATAACAAGCATCATTTGTTGAGCACTTACTTGATGACAGTCACTGTCCTAGGCTTTTTGCAAGTGCTAGCATATTTAGTAAATACAAATGAATAATAAGGAGTTGAATTATAATAAGGTAGTCAATGTAGGTAAAACAGGAAAGGCAAAGATCATTAAATTCACAGGGGTAACAGGGCAATCCTGGTCCTAGTGTGAAGAGGGGAAATATTCCAGAAGCAGGAGCAGGCACACATAGGTCAGGACTGGGGCAAGTCTGCTGAAGGTCAAACACCTCTACTTTGAAGGGACAGTAGTCTAAAATCACAGGTTGTAGTAGTTGATTGATTGTGTTAACTTGAGAAGTTTAGAACCTTAACTAAACTTGGTTCAACAATTGGCTGAACTTAGGGTAGATCATCACCAAATGATAGGAAAGGGAAACGAGGAGGGGCAGAGAGCTTCCATTCTTCAGAGGAGTTCCAGTCTTCACCTTCAGCTTGGACAGCATCTCCTGGCTTCTAGCACAGACTCTTCGGCTTCCACCTTGGATCCTTCAGCCTTCCTGTGTAGGCTCATCAGCCTTCCATCGCACACCCATTGGCCTCCTGATGCGGACTTGCACAGAATGCTGCAGTGAACTCGGGACCCCGGACTGAATCCTTCAGTCTCCAGTGTGCAGAAATCCTTTGCATACTTCCTCATTCAACTCTTTAGCTGACCACTGTAAACCAATCTTGTAATTTCTTAAACATTTGTACATCTTGTGTTATATCTGTTTCTTCAGTAAAACCCTGACTGATGCACATGTGCACTCAGTTTGGGTGGACTCCAGCGTGTAAAAGTGAAGTTAGGATAGCATTTCAAAATCAGGGCTTTTATCCCTGCTTAAAGCAGTCTTAAGAGTGGGTTCATTGCTTCTTTTTCATTTCTGTCTGAAATGTGATGTTTTTAAAGGTAAAGTTTATATTCAGTGAAATGTACAGATCTCACATTTCACTGAGTGTTCACTTTGGTGAGTTTTTGACAAAGGTATTCACTTGTATAACTAACATCCCACTGAGATCTAGAATACTTCCATAGGCCATAAAGAGTAAGAAATGTGACCTTTAAAATCTGATCGTTTTGTACCCACATCTTCTAGGAATGGAAATTCATCAAAATATTCAATTTTCTTCCTTGCCCAACCTTGATCCACCTCTCAACCCAGGAGAAAATATAAAATAGAGTCAAACCACATCTAGTGAGATATGTACCTGGTGAGACTTCACGTTACTCATCTTTGTGGCCCTGGGGCCAAGCTCTGCACCAGACAGAGTGGTGATCCAGTCTATTTCTTAGATAAAGCAAAGATTAAAATCTCCTTTGAAATAAAGGACCCAACTTTTCTCAGCTCCCATGTGATACTGACAATCTGGAAGCCTCCCTCATCCTTCCATCCTGCCACCCACCCCACCTCAGAGCTCTACTGCCCCTTTATAGCCAGCCCACGGCAGGCCTCAAATTCCAGGGTTCTGGGAAAATTGAACTGTGCCTGTGTTTCCAAAATTGTTCTGTAAATGAAGTCTGAGATAAAAATGTGTCCCAGCTTTACTCTTAATTTCTAGATCCCATGATCATGGGCCAGGCCACTCTTTGGCAGCCTTCATGTACAAGGTATGATCAAAACATGTGTTAAGTACTAACATTTAAAACAATATTGTAGTAAAACACACATCACTTTTAGTCTTCCTCAAAAGACTCCCCCTTGATTTGAGCACACTTATCACATCATTCTTTCCACTTTCTGAAGCAGCTCTGGAAGTCTTCTTTTGTGTCTTTGTGAGGTGATCAAGAGTATGGTGATGCTGCTGCTGAGTGCCATCCAACCAAAGGGAGGGCTCATGAAAATATTACAGTGTGTTCTCCTCCACCTTATTTACTGTATGTGACACCATGTAACTTCTGGATCTTCCCCAAAGTAAAAATGACCATGAAAGGTGAATACTTTGAGTCAATTCAGGACATTAAAGTAGTCATGACAGAGAAACTAAATAAAAACACTAATGGAAGAGCACTTCCAGAACTGCTCCAGAAAGAGCCAAGAATGGTGGGATGAGTGAGGCTGAGTACTTAGAGGGGGATTAAAGGCAATGTGTCTTTTACTGTAATCATTTTTAAAAAAATACACACAGTCACCGTATGTTTGGATCATACTGCATAGAAGCCCTAGAAAAGTTCCAAGGCAAAGAGAAATTTAGAAGAGGACCATACACAGGCATGTGGCTCATGGAATTCCCAGCCTCCTTAGCACCTGAGTCAGGCGTAGCCAGCCACATGCCAGCAGTTTTCCCTCCAAGTCCCCGGAGGTGCTCCTGGGGTGTGTTCCCTTTGCAAGGCTTCCTGGGTAGGCTTCTCAATGGCAAAAGCCAGCATCCCAATCAGATTGTTTCTCACTTGCAGGATTGCACAAAGAGGGGGAAAAAAAATAATGCTGAACATTCTGTTCATGAAAGAAAAAAATAGCAGCAGAAAACTGTCACATTGTTTGGTCTATTTTCAATTTCATTTGTGAGCCCTACAAATAGCTATCTGTGCAAGCAGGCCAGAGGAGGACTCTGGTGACCTGAGACACACCATTTGCACTTAGAGTCTGGGCCTGTGGTGAAGGAGAGAGGCCTTCACCTCGCTCCATGTGATATGATAGTGCAGCAGATGTGCAAAATGTTCCTATGCAGGAAAACTGAGTGAAGGCCACAAGGGACCTCTTTGTACAAGATTTTGCAACTGCATGCAAATTCATAATTACTTAAAAATAGTTTTAAAAATTCTTCCCAGGTCTGTATTAATGGATCCAGAGTGAGGTTTTGCACAAGAGTTTGAAAAGCTCCTCGTTATCTTAAAGTACAGCCAGGCCTGCAAACCTCTGCTCCTGGTGGTAGAGAAGGTCACACAAACATGAAACCAGGGAGCAACCAGCATGTGTTCAGGACCAAAGGCTTAATTAATACTTGTGGAATAAGTCAGTGAACTTGTGAACACATCAGTGCTAGGCATTCAGAGAAAGGGGAGAAGTAGGGATATGATTTACCCAGGGCTAAACAGAGGGGTAGATTTACATAAGGAAGAAGGAAACGGCATTCTAGGCCAGTTGAAAAGGGCTTGGAAGCCAGGTGTGGTGGCACATGTCTATAATACCAGCATTGTGGGAGGCTGAGGCAGGAGGACCACAAGTTCAAGATAACACTGGGCAACCTAGTGATTTAGCAAGACTCTGTCTTAAAATAAAAAATAAAAAGATCTAGGAATGTAACTCAATGTGAAGGCCCTGGGTTTGATTCCCAGGGGGTGCAAATAAATAAATACATAGCCAAGCAAATAAATAAAGACTTAGAGATTTATGGCCACCTTGGGGAGGAGAAGGGCTAGATTTGGAGACAGTTGAGCAGTAAGGGTAAATAAAACTTTTAATCAAAACTGTCCTATCCTTGTGCCTGTATGGGTGGGTCTCACAACTACCTATACCAAATTTAAGTCCTTGGAAACTGCCAAGAGTCACTGTCAGCAAAAGCCAATTGTTCAGGAGACACTCGGCCCCTGTCAAGTCATCAGAACAGGGGACTTGGAGTGGTTTCAGGGCAGGGCATCGATGGGTGCAGAAGTCAGCAGTCTGTGTCGTGGCCCATTTCCCTTGACTATCTGCTCATCAGCTGGTCTTAGATATTCCCAGCTGAGAAGCCAGCCAAGCATCAGTAAAAACCAGAAATGACCTGGGAAAGGCTAACAGAAATCTCAGGGCCTACATACCAGAGCTAATGCACTTCACTCAGAGTCCCCTGAGTCATTGCTCAATGCCTCTTTTTTCTTATTTTATACACAAGTCTAATAAGCTTAAGTATCTGTTTCCAAGTCCACAGCCAATTAAAAAGAACAAATTAAACAGGAGCAGGACAGCTGCATCAGACAGGATCATTGACAAGTGCTAGCAATGACAGGTGACAGACACACTGATGGTAGAGGCAGAGAAATCCATAAAAAGGTACCTGGGACACTTACCTGATGCAAGAGGTCACCCTAGCAAGACTGGGAGGGGAGAGGGGATCTACCTATGTTTAAAAAATGGGGAAAGGGCTTCAAGATCCCCAGTGCTCTGGGAGGCTGAGGCAGGAGGATAAAGAGTTCTAGTCCAGCCTGGGCAACTTAGTGATTTAACAAGACTATGTCCCAAAAGAAAGGAGAAAGAAAGCAAGGGTGCAAGGATATACCTCTATATAAAGCCTTGAGCTCAGTACTCAGTATGTAAATTAATTAATTTTTTAAAGATGTTCAAGTCCACGGTCTAAAGGCTCTATGGAGGCTTGCTTTGTCCCTGTGCTTGGTATTAATTCACACCAAGTGCATACAGTGCTGAGTCCTGCTGCAGGCTGCCAGCGGATAAGGGCAACAGGCTAATTGTTCTATTCCAGGAAGGCCTTCTGCCAAAACACAGTGCCCCTCTTGACGCCTGCTTTTTCCCCTTCTGGCACCAGCCACTGCCATGCTGGGGCATGCAGAGCAAAGGGCAGGCTGCTCCGCCCTGCTTGGCCTATTGGATCAATCAGCCTGTACCAAAAGGCATCCCAGGACCAGGAGAAACACCTCCCACCTCATTACTGTGGCACCAGCTCTTTGCATCCAAGAGTCTGGCAGTGAACTCCAGCTCCAGCGCGGTCAGAAACTGCACCTCTTTGACCACTGCTTCCTTTCTTGCATTGAGCTCTCCCATCCACTGATCTGCCACCCAGGCAGCTAGTAGAGGGGGGATCATTAGCAAAACACAAAATACTTGCTGACCCTACGCCACCATGCAAATGTGCGATAACTGGAACTCTCTTCCACAGAGCTGACTCTGAGCATCTCTCTCAGCCAGCTGCATTGCTGAGGATCACTGTGTGGTTCAAGGTCGCCAAGGGCAGGTCTGCTTCTGGACATGCTGGGCAAACCCAGCAGCCCCTTCTAGGCCAGCACCCCAGGAGGCAGAGCTAAGAGGAAACCAGAGAAGGATGGGCTACCCTGCTACACGGGCGCCTGCCCTGGATGCAGAGGCCTGATATGAGTGACATGAGACCCCAAAGGCCAGCAGGAAGGAAGACAGAGGCTGCTAATCCCTGGATCCTGACACCTAACCAGGAGTCTAGCACCCAGTAGTTCCTTTTTGGGGGATTCTAACATCCTGTTTTCATCTAGATATAAAAAAGGACAAGCCGTGCTGGAAAGAAGGACTTTTGAGAATCCCCCACACATGGGAAGTATTAGCCTAAAACCTGCAGGCAGGTAAGAAACAAGGGAGGGGCTCTAACTGCTGCTAAGGATCTTTGGGCAGCCTAGGTGACACCTGAAAGTCTTCCGTGGCTCCTCTAGCAAGAAACATAAATCATCCCTCTTTCACTTCTTGCTAATCTTGTTTTCTGGCTGTGTCAGCTGAATTTCCGAATTGGCCCGGGTTTAAATGAGGACTTTTGTTCCCATTTGGCTTTTTCTCCTTATTCTCTCCAACCTCCTACCACCCCACAGAAAGCGAGGGCAGGGAATCTGCCTCCAAGCTCTGGAGGGCAGATCTATGGCTTCACTTCCAAGGGAAGGGGGTGAGGCAGGAAGAGATGGGAGAAAAGGGGAGAGGGGAGAGGGTATTCACTGGCTGACTGGGGGAACAGGAACTGTGGGAGAAAGGGGCCACCTGGACCCAGAGGTAGATTTCGGCAGGCAGCATTCTTCCCAGGCAGACACTTTCGAGGCAGTTGGGGAGAGCAGAGCTTGCACAAATAATCAGGATAAGGAGTGTGCAGTGGGCCCTGCCATTCCTGAGGAGCAGGGATCTGCCCAAAATCTGTAGGCAGCTGGAAGAGAGGGTTTCTTTCCTACTTTTGTTTCCAAGCCTCTCCAAGCACCTCCATGATGCAATAAGGGTCAGATCCCCTGGAGGAAAAATCCAAAGGCCCTGACTCTCAGGAGCTCCTGAGAGGCCAGCAGGTGTCTTAACCCTCTGGGAGCCAAACTGAGGCTGTGTGCAATGCCTCTGGCTCTGACAGGTGCAGCGCAGTGCAACTCCAGGAAACACCTTCAAAAGTTTTCCGACAACTCCTCTCCCTGGACCTACAGGAGATTCACCCTGTGACTTTATCATGTGGCCCTAGACGGGACCAGTTATTGGCCTTGATCCTCATGGGGTGGAGCACAAGGCTGTGCTGAGGACTGGGGCTCTGGGTGAGATGGCTTGATCGACTTTCACTCGCCTGTGCCCTGTTAAAGGGAACAACGGTTACAGCACGGCCTCATATGGTACAGAGACTGGGTGAGATAATTCACAGAAAGTTCTTAGAACAGTGCCAGCCTGGATCAGGGCCTGGCTCAGGCTGTGATTCCTGTTCTGATGACTGCTGAGCACTGCTATTATTATTACTTTCTCTGCCAAGAAGACCAGAGAGCAGGAGGGGTGGAATGATAGAGGTGTAGGGCTGCGTACTAGTGACTTTCCTGTTACCCCTGGGATCTCCCAGTGTTTTCCCCGGGGCCAATCTGGTTTGCTATGAGTGGACCCAATTCTTATATTCTGCTTCTGAAGAACCATCGGGGGGTGCCTTGTTCAGAAAGAAAAGAGGAAGGTGCTACGAAGGGTGCAAGCATGTGCATGTACATGCGTTGTGTGTGTGTGTGTGTGCGCGCGCGCACGTGTGTGGCACACTCCCCACTGAGGCATGTGTTTTTCACCCCACAGCTCTCGCTAAATTATTAAGCTTCAAACAGGATGAGGGCAGCCCACAGTGGGAACGGAGTCTGCGCCTTAAACTAGCTACAACAATTGTGTGCTCTTAGCTTCCCAAGGTGTTGGGTCCTTGTGAACTGAGCAGCAGGCCTAAGCTGTTTCTACAGCTCCTCTTGGTTCCAGGATGGTAGGATCCATGATTCCTCCAGACTAGGCAGGTACTCCTTCAATCATTCCTCTCTCTCTGCTTTCACTCTTGCTTGATGTAACTTGTTTGATCTCTAGAAAACAGCCAGAGACAAAGAGAAATAGAGAGCCCTGGAAAGAGCAGGGACAGCCATTTATCTTTCTAGGAGAAGTGTTGGTTTAGCAGGCCTCCTGGGTCAGGAGCACAAGCCACAAACCTGAGGACAGTAGATACTGCAGACCCCAAAGCCCATCACCAGCACAACCAGGTGGACCTTCTGGCCTCCACGGCACATCCCCATGTAGCACACAACAAATTCTGTGCAGATGTGCAAGAGCCTCGAGTCTCATACTGCACATTCCTATCCTGGAGAGCAGTTTTCGAAATCATTTTGATGGAGACCTCCCTTGGAGACCTTCCTTACAGGGCAGCCTGGGTAACACAGACCATTCCAGGGAAATAAGCCTTACTTTTGCCACCTGAAAGGCACTCTGATATTTTCCTTTCTTACTCTAGTCCGTTTTTAGCTCGCTAAATTGACTTCATGGCACATGGGACCCACGGCTGGGAAAGCACTTTCTGTCAGGGAGAGAAGTGACAATGACCGGGTGTAGCCACAAAGCTGGCAGAGGTCCCATTTTGCAGAGGGACAGACTGCTTAACAAATTCAGAGGCTGAAGAGCCCCATGGCTAAATTGCAAGGTCGAAGGGACTCCCTAAATCCCTGAGCCAGCCACTTCAGGACAGCAATTTCTACACCCTCCGAGGACTGATTCTGTGCGCAGCCTTAAACTGGCTCATTTGAAAGAGGCCTCACATCATTCTCACCGCACAATAGGGCAAGCATTTTCTTTGTGGGACATGAATGAAGCCTGTATTAGATGCCTCACTCATGTACTTGCTCCAACAACTTCTTCGAAATTGTGCTTAGTTACCAGCTACTCCAATGGAAGGCTTTTCTCATTTCTGAGATTTTTAGGAGTGGAACAACCCAGGCCTTTTCTAACTCATCCATTGTTCACTATGAACTCCTCTTTCTGCATTTGGATGCTACAGAAATCCAGGAACCTCCTGAACATAGGAGTTAGAGGAAAATGATTGTTCTTCTGGCCTGCTGGACTCACAGCATCTACTCCCTTCTGGCCCAAATATCATTTCTTTAGCATATTTGGTTTTTATGACACTGCAAATTCGTAAAACACACATACATACACAAAACTGCAGAGTTTGCTCTGCTTTCCTATGCCATAAGATAGAAGGACATGACCCAGGGAAATGTGTGACATGCTAGGGCTGGGGATATAGCTCAGTGGAATAAGCGCCTGCCTAGCAAGCGCAGGGTCCTGAGTTTGATCCCCAGTACTGCCAAAAAAAAAAAAAAAAAATGTGTGACTTGCTTAGAGTCACGCTGCTTATTGGGAAAAAAAGCTGGAATTCAGGTGATCTGTCTTTTAGGCCCATGTTGCAATTGACTTCTTTGTGAACATGGAAAAGAGTCATATCACTAACACTTCTAAACCTGCCCAATTCTATTAGCAGGGGGCCCCAGAGAACCCCAGTGGAGTGAATGATGACTCTGAGGAGAAAACAGTCTTCTGGGACTCATCTTTTCTGAAAACAAAGAAAACCATCCCACACAGGGTTTCCACTTTCAAAGCACCACTCTTCTCCAGTGTCACTGTTATCTCACTGAATTGTGAGGACAAGGGGACCTTGGGAAGACCTACACTCAGGACCCTGGAGGCTATGTCCATAAAGGCAGATACTGACAATTATTTGTCCTCTGCGTTCCCTGCCTGCCAGACCTCCTTGGGATACACAGGAGCTCATTGTCTCAGCAGGTCTTTCCTCGAGCATCGCTGAAATGCTCTTGCCCTTGCTGGGACACCCTAAACCCCAGGCTGGGAGGGTCCTGAAAAGGCTGAGCGGCCTGACGCAGGCCATAAAAGCAGCCATGGGAACCAGCACAGTGATTTTCCCAGGCCTATTTTCTAGTGAAAATGTGAGTCCTTAGATGCAGTACTCTGGATTTCCTTCAGGGGTGGAGGTGCTTCATGTGTAAGTATGCACACACATGTGCACATAAACACACATGTGCACACACATATGTGCCAAGCATATGGATTGTTCTGGTCCTTCATCCCAGCAAGTTGTGCAGGGACCAATCGACACTGTTTTATTTTTATTATTGGGGCTGTGTCAGTACATCTCTAATTATCTACATCTGAGGTGTAGCCTTCACTTTTAGGGGGCCTGGCCTCAGCTGGGCTAGATGGCACCAGTTGTTTGCTAAGGTGGGTCCAGGGTTTAATGACTCTTTAAGAATGTTAAATGAAACTATTTATTCATATCACAATCTCTGCTGCACCACAGACACACTTGAATTTAGAACACTCAGACTTTACATATCGGAAATGGGGACTATTTAACACATTAGCAAAGACTTAATAAAATTTCATAGCTTTCTAGTGGGAACATAAATTGGAACAATACTTTTGGAAAACAATTTAGTAATAGATAGACAATCATCAACATGTTCATACTCTCTGACCTAAAAATACCTCTTCTGGGATTCTAGCCAAAGAAAATAGTCTGAAATACAGGAATTAAAAAGAAAAACACAGACCATTATGCACAATACTTTTCATATTAGCATTATTTATAATTTGAAAATGAGAAGTAACAAATATAAAACAGTAGGGGAGTAGGTAAGTAAATTATGATGCATTCACATAGTAGAATCTCAAGCAGATGGTTAAAATTATGTTTATGAAGGGCGGATAACAAGTGGGAAATTAGTTGAGTTACAGAGTTCACTGAAAGAAAGGGTATATATAGTATCATTATAGATAGTGTAATTTTATCTATACATCATATTAACATAAAATTGAAAGCATATATTAACAATGGTCATGGGGGTGGTGGCATTCATGCCATATATTTTCTTTGACCTTTCTTATACATTTCTGTATTTTTTTCCAAATAAATACTTTGATTTATTTTTTATCTTTGAACACAGAAGCAGATTATTCTGATGAAGGCCCAGCCACATCTCTGTCCTAGCTCTGCAGCAACCTCAAGAAAGCTGGGCGACTATTCTGCCTGCCTCTCTCCCTAGCCCCACTGCCAGCCCCCCATTCCCTGTGTCACCATCTCTTTAGTGAGTGTGCTGGATCATGTGATCTCTAAAGCCATTCTCCTCTAAATTCTGCAGCTCAAAATATCATCCCCCTGTGTAAGAGAATGGGATCCCGAAAGGGGTCCAAGAGGCGTAACCATCTTACAAGTAAAAGACTATAATCATCCTAATGAGCCATGGACTTGGATGGTCTTCTGGAAGATGCAGCTGCTCCTCTACAGTCGGCACAAAAACATGCTGACATGATGTCCTTGGGTTTGGACATCTGGAGCCAAACATACAAATGAAGGGGCTCTTTGGCAGCTGTGCTTTGAATCATATTGGGGGGACTCAAGGGCTCAGCACTGTGCCTTCTTCATCCAGAGAGCTTATTTCCCAGAATGCCGGGATAGGTGACCTGGTGGCCCACACTGGCACAGCACGACACACCTCACATCCTACAACTTCTACTGGTGACTCAGGTACCCAGACATCTACCTAAACCAAACCCCATGGCATTATTTTTTCTATGTTGAACTTGGTGTCCCAGCTCAAATTTTTCTGATTGTCTCATGTTTCTCAGTCCCATTCCTCAGTGGTACTGATTATCATTCCTTGATGTCTGTGCCTCCCTTAAAAATCCCGTAGTGGTTTGATAGTTCCCAAGGAGAGGAGAAATGAGAATCCATTATGATTTGGATTAAATAAATGGCCCCACTTATGCTCATATGTTCATAGATGGGGCTTTGGGGAAATAACTAGATCATGAAGGTGCTCAGCTCATCCATGGACTGCCCCATTAGGAGTCCTTAGCTTCATGTGCTGTTAGAAGGTGATGGGATCTGATTGCAGGGGGGGTGGGTTCTTGGAGGGTATAGCCTGGATTTTGTTCTTGCCCCCCCATCTCTCCCTCTCCCTCTCCCTCCCCTCCCCCTCCTCCTCCCCCTCTCCCTCTGGCTCTCATTCCCACTCTTGCTCTTGCTCTCATTCTCTGATCCTGACCGCCATGCTATGAGTAGCTTTCCTCTCTGTCATGCTACTTTTGTTTTGGAGCCAGCTAACCGTGGACTGAAGCATGAGCCAAAATAACCATTTTTTTCCCATAAGTTGTATATATTGAGTATTTTGTTCTAGCAGAGAAAGGTGATCAATACAAAATTCACACTTGAACTGGCTTCCCACCCTAAATAAGGGATTGAATGGATCTTCCCTCTTCCATATGATATAATCACATGCCATTGTGTTCATCCCCAGACCTTGGCCATCTTTCCCACAGTGAGAAAACACTACTTGTTCCTGGACCTGATATTCAACCAGCATGCCCCAGGATAGACTGAAGATAAAATAGGGAACTATTTCCACACTGGCTGACAAATGTAAGTGCCTTGCCACACTTCCAATTTGGTCCCAGTTGCTATGCCTTCTCTCCTAGGATTTCCCCTTAAAGACCTTCCTAAGATAGTCACCTAAAGTCTTCACACGTGGCTCAGCAGAGGGTCTTCAGAGTCTTGGCCCATATCAAGCTTGTACCTTGATGATTAAGTGTTTTGAATCCCCTCCCTCTCTGCCTATACCCTCTCTCTGAATGAGTCCATTGGGTTAAGAGTTCCTGGCTTTGGTTCTGGACTGGAGAGTTGTTTGGGGTCACTGAGATGGTTAAAACATAATAGAGACAAGGTTAAGTCTGAAGCACAAGCTTCCCCTACTGCTTGGAGGGGTCAAGGCTGGGGGTTGGCAGTAGTAACAGGCAAACAGCTGGGAAAGGTATGCTGTGTCGCATGTCCTTTTTACAGATTAGGCTGAATACCCATCTGGGCCAGCACTGAAGATCCTATGGGTGTCATAGTCCCTTCCTGCAGAGCTCTCCAAGCTACTGAGTACTCATCATATTTCTGTGATGGTGTGATGTCTCCTAGTTTCATCTAGGGCAAGAAAGGCTGGGCTTCTGGCCTGAAGTCACCATATGTGTCATCTGCACAGCTGGAAAGCCTCCCAACCTCACCACTTCTCCTCCAGAGGGGTAATCATTAGGATTGGATCTTCTATTCCAGTAGGCAGTGAAGAACTTTGACAGGATGACATTTTCCTCTCTGTAAGTAGGAGATAAATGTATGAGATGGAGACCACAGAGGCTGATCTCATGGAGGGAGGAGATTTACCAACTACTACCGCCTTTTAGAATCAAATATTAGTCTTTGTGGGCTGCCTTTCTCAAATGCTTCACCAAAAAAGACATTTACCAAATCCCTCAAGCCCTGAAGGGAAAGGCTGTGATCATTATGCTTTTACTAATATCTATCCGGAGGTGTAGAAGACACCAAGGACCTCCTGGACTCCATACATCCCCCCACACACACACTGTCCATCCATCCCTGTGTGCATGTGCCTACTGAGAGTTGGCATCTTTGTTAGGAAGGGACACCACAGGGACCCAGAACCTCAGATGCAAGTCCCTGGGGGTAACAGCCTGGGAGACAAGTGCCAAGTCCTCAGCGCATCTTTTAGGGGAGTTCTAGCGTCTTGGCCAGCATTCCAATTATGAATGCCCATGACATGGATCTGGCTGTCAGGGAATACAGAAACACGGGGTGGGTTTTAATGCAAGGAAATATTTAGAAACAGGGAGAGAACATGAAAGGAATGCACTTGAGCTCGTGTTTGCACTTTAATGTATTCAGAGCTGGCAGAGAAAGGGAGACATTTAACTTCTAATTAATGAGTTGTTCCATTTGTCCAAACAACACTCTCATCGCTCCTCTCACTATAGATGAAGGCCCAAGTTTTCCCAGAGCTGGCGAATCTCCTGCAACTTACAGCTCCCCAACCTCTGATTAGGAACCTCCCACCAGTCAGCCCAAGCTCTGGCACCTCTCCATCCTATTTGAGCCTCAGCCCTAAAATCCCTCATCAACAACTAGTTCTGATGTTTAATTGACAAGACTGGAACCAACAAAGGATGCTTTGTGGACTTGGCTCTCAACCCTAAATCTATCCTCAATTGAAACTGCTTTCAATTTACTGACATCATAAGGCCTGGAAAGTAAGAATGGGCTAGTATTGTGATTATTACAATCACAGTTGTTTTTGAAACCCAGATATTTTAACTTATCACAAGGCTTTAGCTAGGGCTTAACTTCAAGTTTTGTCTCCACCTGAGCAGGAACAATGAGTGCAAATGCCAAGTTCATGTTTACCTCAGCTCAACAACAGTTATAGGAAAAGAAGACACCGAGTAATGTGTCCATCAGTGTAAGAAGAGGAAACCTGGAAATTCTGGCATCCATCATTAGTGGGGCCCTGTCCAGCATTTCTGAATCAAATCGCACCTCTTTGCACTTTCACCTTGCATTTCCACACCACAGTTTCATAGGCTTCACCCATAAATCATATAGATCTCTAGTTTGGCATATGAAAGGTCCCACATATTACCCATCAATCACATACTAACATTGCTTAACACCTTGACCACTCCTAGCACTTTTCTGAGCATGGTTTAGTCCCTGTCCACCCCTTTAAACTCAAGCAACGCCTCTCTGCTCTCACTCCACAAAGGCCTATTCTCAAGGACCCTTTCCCAGGGCCTCAGGGGCACTGAGCTCTTTCCTGGGTAGACCTCCTTCTACGACTTGGAATGCTCTTGTCCCCACTGTAGCTTCTTGTCAGCTGTAAGGTTCCAGAGACAGCATTACTGCCTTCCTCTACCAGTAGATCCCTGCTCCAAACCTGACTATCCCCTCTTTCAGCAGCCTCTTAGCTTTTTCTAAGGCCCTGGTAGCTACATATTCTTGTATTTCTTTGGGTTTTTATTTGTGGAGAGGGATTTAGTTTCTGTCTATGGTCTTTGGCTCCATTTGTTGCATGAATGAATGAGACGAGGGAACTTGGACGCCTGCTGTGCACCAAGGACCCTTCCTGTCCTGGTGAAACAACCTTCAACAAGATGTACATTATTCCCTTGGAGCTGATCGCCTTGCGGACAGAGGCCCTGCAGGAAACTGAAATTGTACAAGCCTTGGGCAAAGGTAAAAGAGATTGGGAAGAGGCAAGAGGAAGGAAACAGCATCTCCTGAGCTGAAAATGAAATCCTGCATAAAATTCACACAGAATCTATTAGTGTTACTGGCATAGAGGGCAATTGCTTTTTAATATAAGAAGATCTTCCTTGGAGGCAATTATGAGGCAGTGATAAGGATTGGGTGACATGTTGAGGTTTCGCACAGATGGATTAATTTCTGTTTACATCCAGTTGCTGGCAGTGTGATGGGGGGAGTTTCTGGTTTTCAGAGAAGAGGTAGGAAAGAGGCCCCTGAGAGGAAGCACCCTGAAGAGAATTCTGCTGGGTGTTATCCTGGAGAGTACTACCTGCTGCGGATCATGGGGTGAGTGAAAGAAGGCTGGTCCTGGGGCACCAGGGAGAGACCACCACGTGGGAAATGCTGGCTGAGCTCTGGTTTGGGGCTCCGTTTCCTTCTCTTCCAAACCTCACAGTGCTCAGATAGAGTGGGTGGACCTATCACAGATACAGAGCCACTGGAGATGGTAGGGAACAAAGCTCTGAAGCCTTTTGAGGGTAAATTACTTAATGAAAGAACTGCAGGATTAGGAGATGGAAGGAAGAAAACAAAAGAAAATATTTGTTTTCTACTACACAGGTCATTTCAAATGCTGTCTTCAATACTATCTGCTAGGAAGACTGAATCCTGTCCTGAGTCAATATTATTTTTCTCTGATGATTTAACTCAGAAATTCAAGCCTCATCAATGTGGTACTATTGAAAGGTGAGGCCTTTAAGAGATGATTAAACCAAGAAGGCCCCTCACTCATGAAGAGGATGAGGTGTGAAAGGGTTTAGCAGAGGAAAGAGATCATCTCTTTCCCTCTGCCTTTTTCCACATCCAAAGGCAGCGTTCCTCTGCAGAGGGAGCAGCTTTAAGGCACTATCTTGGAAGTGGAGAGTCCTTACCAGACACTAATGCTGCCAATGCCTTGACCCTGAACTTCAGCCTCAACTGTGGTACATAACTTTCTGTTCTTTACAAATTATGCAGGATGTAGTACTCTGTTATAGTCCCACAAAGTGAATTAAGAAATTTGCTGAGATTCACACAGAGGTAAACTGAGGCAAGTCAGCCACAACAGAACAGAGTCTTGGTTCCAACTCACTGCAATGTGAGCATAGAGCAAACCAGCAAACCCCAAGAGAGTGACCAAAGATGCCTGCAACAAGGGTTGGTCACTCCCTCCTGTGCAATGAGGGAGTAGTCCATGACTCCAGGAGTGGCACCAAAGTCCTTCAGGATCAAGATGTGAGTATACAACCAAGACATCGATGACACTGGATAAAAGAACCAGAAGGGCAAGAAGGCTGCTTTTCTCACCTGGTGGAAGATAGTGTGATTATTATGCCACCAGATATATAACCCATGCACACACCCTCATGCTACAACCCAACAGGTTTACCCTCAACATAACCTCAACAAAGGGAAAAACACAGCGGAAAACACACATAAGCCTTTCTATGGTGCTTTATAGATGGAGTGACAACATACCCCTAGTTTCCTAGAACATTCCTGGTATATGTATGTGGCCCAAGCAAAATATTAATAATGACCCCTTTTACCTTAAACACTTTTCAAGTTGGACAATACATTTTTGGTCTTCCTACTTATAATGCATCTAGAACCCAAATGGCATAGAACCTTCATAGAGATGATGCTATTTTAAATTATGTACACCTACCACCATTGTACACACCTCATTTTGATCACTGTGTTGATCATCCAGCAAAGAAAACTCACCACTCCAGCCATTCATCTGTGCACATGTAGCTGGTTTACACTCTGTGTCAGCCACATTCTTAAACTTCTAATCACTGTCCAGTTCTCCCAGTCACTGCAGATACAGCTTTCTCCCTGCCACTGTTCAGGCCTGCATATGACTACACACATCTCATAATTTGGGGGAGCATAAGAACTCCTGCTTACACATCCATCCCAGTCACTCGGCCTTTAGAGACACCAGAAATAGAAAGGCCCGGTTGCTATGATGGCTACAACCTTGTAAGGACATGAGTCCAAGTTCATTAAGGAGCTTGGTGAACATGAACCCTGTTGCTGTTGTGATTAATAATCATAATAGACAGTCCGCTGGACAGCTTCCCAGCTGTGCCTCTCAGGGCCCTGTTCTGGGATGCCCTCTCCATCTACCAGTGAGTAATGGTTTGGTTTATTGGAAACTCTCTTTTCATTTTTTATGGCTTCAATTAAGCGATGGAAAGAATCTATCATATAACCTTTTTGCTGCACTCCTAAAAGACTTCCGGAGGGGAAAATATTTATCAAACCCCAAACCATCAAAGGAGAGACTGCGGTAAACCTAACAGGAGGCTGAGGGAGCAGAGAGGTGACCAAGATGGTAGGAAGAGGAGAAGGAAATATCCACACAGAGGTTTCCTCCCTGGACAAGAGCCATACTTTATGTAAAATATCTGCTCATTTCCCAGATAAGAGGTCACAGTCCCTTCTTCACCTCAAACCTCCTATCCTCAGGAAGTATTTCATCAAGTAGAGGGAGAGAGGCTAACCAATCATTCCCCCTCCCTAGGCACACGGACTCCTACGGCCCAGCAAGTTCAAGCTGGAAACAAGAACAGAGACACAGGTGAGAGGAGACTGCATCCGAAGGGGCAGGGTAAACGTGGTGCTGAACGGAATGCTCCCCACCCCTCACGCCACACGTAACTCCTGCATTGATGAAAACGACGGAGGACCCATTTTCTGGACATAACTACAAACTCTTCTGACGCCAGTGAGGTCCAATCTTCTCTCTGATCAATCCATCAGAATCTGTAGCCTGCTATCCTTGGCCCTAAGTCAGTCCTTACCCTTTCCCTGACCTCTTCCAGGCAGCCCTGTTGGTAAGTGGAGCTGACCCTTATTCTCCCGTTTAAATTATTCACACTCTAATCTTGGCCATGGGCATTAATCTTTCATTTGCTATTTAGACATCTGATTCCTGGGGCAGGATTGAGAGATGTCACTTGGGAGCTCAAGTTGGGCAAAGGGGAAATCGAAAGGGACTTAGAGACCTGCAAAGTAGCAAGGGCCTGCCTAGAATTAATGGAGTCATCACCCTGCTCCCCATCCCAGAGGAGGAAAAGCTACAGACAGAAGATGCAGATGTGTCTGAAGGAATGAAATTCCATGTCTCTCTGCTTTGTAAGAAGTGTGTGTCTGTATGCATGTATGTATACGTGTGCATGCACAAGGAGGTATATGTGAGGTCAAGGAAATGGTCTCTCAGTACTTTAGGATACGTACCATTAACTGACTTCTATCTGTCCTAGTTTGGGACACAGAGGTATTAAGAGAGCTTGGCAGAGAGTTTGGGAATCAAAAAAAAAAAAAAAAAGAAAAAAGAAAAGAAAAAGCATTAGGCTAGAGTTAAGAAAGTTAAGTCTTGAGGATTGAAACTATCTATCCTTTACATAGCATATGGGGACAAAGTTGTGTTCTCTAGGGCTCCCATGGGTACTTGTTTTATTTGATTCCCATACTAGAAAAAGGTAGCACTCTACTGTCCTCTCCTCCTTCTCCCTTTCTCCTTCCTTCTCAGCTAACATTTCCCAAGTTCCATGTCCAGTACTAAATGCCTTATGTTCATTTTCTCAGTGAATAATGACACCAGCTTTAGCAGACAGCATTACCAGTTCCCCTATTTTCTAGGTGAAGCAACTAAGCCTTTGAAAGATTATGTAGACTACCCAAAGTCCTCCAGCTAATAAGTGGCCAATGAGGATTCAAGCCCAGAAATTATTCCCCACAGTTACCAAACTCTTAATCAAGGATTTAGGATGAAATGAACAATAATGGTCAACAACGACCAAAGAACGTTAGAAAAAGCATTAGGTTAGAGTTACGCTAGTTGATAAAGTGGCTATTAGCTATATGTCATTGTATCAAGTTAAATTAAAATGGTATCCAGTTTAAAGTCCAGTTCCTCAGGCACACTAGCCTCACACTGAGTGCTAGTGAGTACCAGAATGGCGAGTGCAGATGCAAGTATGCTGTCATCACTGGAAGTTCCCCTGGACGACATTGGCTGCAAGATAGTGCTAGATGTTGACAGGTGCAAATGCTTGTCAGGAAATCTAGAGAGGAGAGATTGCATTGACGAGAGCTTTCAGATCTTGAAAGGGAAAGAAAAAGGATGAAGAGGGTAGAAGAGAGCGAAGGGCAGCAAGGCACAGATGAATAGGTTGATGTCATTAACATTCAGTGTCACAGAAAAAAGGAACCTCAGAAATTAGCAGGCCCAACACCTTCCCATTACCAACAAGGCTGGTGACAACTAGAAAGGTCTCCTGCTCAGGTCATATGGTCAGTTAAGTCCTGGGCTTTTCCCACACCACCTAACCTGTCACTCTGGGTCCCTCCCATTGTTTTTTTCTTAACTGCTCTTTAGATGTCTAGAAAATTTCAGAGAACCCAGAGGTGATTTTCATCATGACCTCACACTATTCTGAATCCTAACAAGTATGTTTTTCTTACGATAAGTACCTGTTTTTAGCTGTATGGCTACACCTTCCTTTCTTATAATGACACAGGGACACTCAAGAATGAGATGTTGGACATTCATAAAACATAAGCTGTTGAAAATTAGAGCCAGGCGTGGTGGTGCATGCCTGTAATCCCAGCACTCAGGAGGCTGAGGCAGGAGGATCGTTGCCAGTTTGAGACCAGCCTAGGCTAGAAAGCGAGCTCAAGGCCAGCCTCAACTGCACGGTGAGACTTTTGTCTCAAAAAGACAAAAAAAGAAATGGCAAAAAAAAGAAAATGAGAAAAGATATACGCCAAAATTGGAGTTTGGGAAGTAGCCAAGTGTAGGACTCTCCTCCCTATTGTACTCCCATGGATTAGGGTATGTTGTCAGCAGTGAGTAAATACTACTCAAGTAAACCAACTACGTTCAGTTGGGAGAGTGGGTGGTCGGTGGGTGTAAGCCTGGGTGAGTAGATGGATGACTGATGAATGACACCTTCCTAGGAGTTCTTTAAGCTGTTGATGGACTGGTGCCCCATTCTCCCATACCCACACTGTTAATTACACATTTACAAATGCTTCTTTATTTTATTTTATTTTTTTTAATTAATTAATTTATTTTTTTGGCAGTACTGGAGATCGAACTCAGGACCCTGTGCTTGCTAGGCAGGCACTTATTCCACTGAGCTATATCCCCAGCCCTACAAATGTTTCTTTACAAGCTACTAAAAAGGAAAACACCTCAATATGCAGAGCAAAGCCAACTATATTTCAGGCTCTGGTATAATAAAGTGACTGCATCCTGTTGGTGACAGCAGGACAAAGACTGGGTCTGGGTCTATGCAAAGGAATGTGACTGCAGTAGACAGCCAAAGACACTCTCATTGGCTGAGTTTGTTGCTCACTCTCCAGGGGCCTCACTTCCTTTCTGGACCCTCCTCCTCACGTCTCATTTATCAGTCAGGGTTGGAAGATTCTTGGGCATCTTCCACCCACCAGGACATTATTTTTTCCACTGTCCAAAGAGGGCCTGCACTTGGAACTGGGGCTGCCTCTCTTGCCTGTCTCTCTAGACCCTTGCACCACAGTTTTCCTTCAAAGTACATTACACATTCATCCAGTTAAATGATCCAATTGTTCTAAGATGAAATGAGAAATCTCAGGGCATAGAGTTGCTCCAGTACATAAGGCATGAAGTAATGCTTCAGGGCAGAGATTTTATTTCTCTATCTTTTATATCTAAATTCTCAATATACAGAAAAATGCCATGCATAGAATAAACAATCAACACAACGGAGGGATGAATAAGCAAGTGTGTGTGTGTGTGTGTGTGTGTGTGAGAGAGAGAGAGAGAGAGAGAGAGAGAGAGAGGGAGAGGGAGAGAGATACAAATCTGCTACTGTACCTCAGGAGCATACTCAGGCTGCTGTGGTTGTATCAAAAGCTCATTTATTTGGGCCCTGGGTGCCAGGTCTTTGCCTTGCTGGCTCCTACTTCTGCTCCCTCCAGTTCTGCATATCACTGCTTGCTCTGTAACCACCTGATATTTATTTCTCTTCCATGTGTATTTTGGTTTATTTAGAAAAATTTCTCCTAATCCATCACTTTTCATGCCTAAGACTCCCTGAGTTGATTCAGAATTGGAGATCCTGCAAACAGAGCATGTTTAGAGACTATCACAGTGCAGCGCCCAGGTGACTCTGCCTTGTGGATGGCTTTCTTGCTGGACCTGCTCAGCCCCCAAACCGGTCTTAGTCATCTTATTGCAGCTAGAGACTTTTATATATTATTTTATTTTTAAAGAAAGATCACATCCCTTTTGCAGGTTCCAAAGTATACTGAACTTAGGAAAAGTCATCCTCCCTGTCTATCACTGTCCGTTCTTCCTTCCCATGAGCTTCCCCCTTTTCAATATCTACACTGGTCCCACAGACTCTAATGACATATTCACCTTGAATTCTCGGAGCCCATACCTATCAATCACTCCTGTTTGTGGATGGAGCAATCTACTCGCTACCAGTATGAGAGCTGAAAGCCTCAGGCAAATGTAGCTCCCCCCACCCCTTGAAAAGTTTCTGAGCCACGATGGACCCAATCCAGATTAGTTTTCAAGTCCTAGAATAATACAGCCCGATTCTGACAAAGTGTATCATATCACAGTGACCTTTGCTGTCTGTCAGTATGAGGCCTTTGTGGAGGAGAACCAGTGGGTCATGTTTTTGAGAATGTGAAGCTTGGATGAGTACTTGTTTGCAAACTTACTATTTGAAATTCAGCAGGTACCTTGAGCTCAGCAGGGAGAAAGGGAGGGAAAGCAGGGAGCCTTGTTACAATTCTGTCTCTAAAACCAAGCAAAGGTTCTTGAACAAATCCATCATTTTCCTTCCATTGCATAAAGGAAAGTGGGCAGTGATGAGCAGACAACCGAGTAGGAGGTCAAGGTCAAAGACAAATAGAGAGTAGCAGGAGAGGGAGGGAAGAAGGGGATAGCAGTGTACGACAATGTTTTCATCCTCTATTGAATCTTCCCCTTCATTTTCTCCAGGCCTGGATTTATTTTTTAATGGCTGGGGCCAGTGATTTGTTGCCATCGATCACTATTGATGTCTTTCAATTATATCTGTGACACTTTTGACAATGTGTTTGCAAACACAAAGCCTTCTCAGATCTTGCTTCTTGTCACCTTGCCCAGGAGCCATCCCGCCCCATGCTTCTCAGCTGCCAATCGAAGGGGTCAGGGAGGGAGCTCTGTGTCCTTGGTCCTAAGACTTTATTCTTTCTCTACTTGTGCCTAAGAGTAAGCATTCCCCATTCATTCTCATTGGGAAAATGGAAATCTTCAAGCGGCAGAAAATTGGAGAGAAACAAGAAAAAGGTCTTACCTAGTTCCAAACTGTTCCAGGAAGAGTTGACCACAGTGTCTTGGAACAGAGAAATGGAGCAGAAACTCACATGCCTCCTGCATAGCTTGGACCTCAGTTGCAAACGAATGACTGCTCTCCTGAGCAGAGGGCCCTGAGCAGCATGTATCTAGACTTCATTTTACAACAGTAAATGTCCTAGGCTCACTTAGACCATCAGCTTCCCAAGTTTTTTGATCAAATCTCATAAGCAAGAAAAATAATTTACATCATGACTGAGTAGGTCCATGCACATTAAAAGGAAATCAGAATTGGGGAAAAGAAAAAAACTGTTTAAAGAGGAAACAGAACAAGACGACAAGTTATACACGCTGGTATTTTCTGTCCATTCTTCTTTTTTTCTGTTTTTTTTTTTAAACTCTAGTTATATTCCACTAAGTTGATTCATGGCTGGCTGTTGTGACCCACAGTTTGAAAAATAATAGACTAGACCAGGGATCAGCAAACTTTTCTGTAAAGGGCAGATAAGACATATTTTCAGCTTTACAGGCCATACTGTCTGTGTCACTACTTGACATTGCCATGGCAGCACAGGCCCAGCCGGATAGTATGCAAACATGAGCAAGTTGCTGGGTCCCAACAAAACTTAACTTCCATTCATTTTCATTCCATTCATCCATTCTGATATTCATTTTCACATGCCATGAAATATTATTCTTCCATTGATTTTTTTAAAAAAATTAAATACTATAAAAACAATTCTTAGCTCACAAGCTATGCAAAATCAAGGTGAACTGGATTTGGCTTTAGGGCCATAGTTTGTCAATCTCTAAACTATACAACACCGAGCAGGGCTGTGGAGTGTTACCAAGTCTTATTAAAGGGCTGTGACATCTATGAATAGATGCGGGGATGTGGAGTGCCCCAAGAAGCTCTGCTGCAGCTGCCATGAGTCAAGGCTGGGCCACATTGATCCTGTGCCTCTGTGTTACAGTTTGTGTGTTAGGATCTGTAATCAATGGTCCCATTTCCCTGGGCTGTGTTCTCCCAGAGATGTGCTTTCCTATGCCCTGAATTTCTCATGCACCTTGCAATGTCTCTTTGGTTACTGATCTCCATGCGACTGTGAACCAGTGGATTCTTGATGAGGACGATACAGAGGAGGGCAGGGGTGTCCACTCTTTTCAAACCTTTGCTTGGTTCATGTATCAACTCTGCTCCCAAGGCTCATTGTTAGCTGCTGGTTGGTGCCTGGCTGTGGGCTTCAGCCCTGCACAGCCTCATCAGTTAACCCACAGCTGCCCCCATGGATGCTCCATCCCATAAAAATCTTTTTACTTTCAAATCCTTATAGACATAACATAAAATTTACCAATGTAACCATTTTAAGTGTAAGCTTCAGTGGCTTTGGTATATTCTCATTTTTGTGCATCCATCAGCACCACCTAACCCCAGAACCTTTTCATCTTCCCAAACTGAAACCCTGTACTCATTAAGCAGCAATCTCCGGTTTCCCTTCCCCCACTCCCTGGCAACCACCATTCTACTTTCTGTCCCTACCATGTGGACTACTCTAGATACCTCAGCTAAGTGGAATCGTATGATATTTGTCTTTTCATGTCTGCCTTATTTCACTGGTTAAAATGCCCTCCAAGTTCACTGATATTGAGGCATGAATCAAAAATTTCTTCACTGTGAAGGGTCTGTAAGGGAGCTCTCACTTTTAAATGGTGGGGCCTAAATTTTCCTAGGAGGAGCAGAGCAGAGCTGAGTCTTTCATAATTTCACCACATGACAGCAAGCACTCTCTGCATGTTCCCCCAGCAATACCGACACTGGATCATAGTCTACCTACTTATCATTGCTCTTCTCACCTTGCTCAATCCTTTCCTCTGGTTAGTGCAGCATCACAGAGAGAAAGAGAGAGGGCAAGATTATTTAGGAATGCCCCTCTGAATTTAAATCTTAGCTGCTTATTATTAGCTGAAGTTTATTAGCTAAAGTGTTTGACCAGAGCATCATCTACAAAATGGAAATATCTACCTGACATAATAATTGTAAAATAGAATGACACAAAAATATAAAAGAACAAAGCTTAGCATTTAATTCTCAAAAAGGTAATAATTACTATTAGCCCCACTAAAAATGTTTTTCATAGTCACAGCCTATTTCTAAAATCCTAAATGAACCCAAGAGATCCTGATAACCTCTTTTTTGAGTTACAGCTCATTTGAGTTCAGGGACTTGGATGTCAAAGTACTGCTTGCCTGTGTCCCTCATCTAGACTGTGTCCTCTGTGTCTGAAGTCGATCAAATTATGGCTCTAAGATCCTCCCAGCAATGAGGTAATGTCTTCAAAGTGCCCGAAGGGTTTCTCAGGGAAGTCATTGTCAAATATACACCTGCAGTTACAGACAAATGCTGATACCTTGGACTAATTCCCTTACTGAATGCTTTGAGTCTTTCACATGCTAAGCCTAAGAAGCTAGAAAATAAGCTTGTGAGCCTGGCACCCACTGGCCTTCATGGTGCACGTATGGACCCCGAAGACTGGCTTACTTCAGGCCCATGGGTACCTAATGCAGCCCAAACTGATAATCTGCCTCAGAGTAGCATGGGAGAAAATTAGTGCCTATTGCTGATCTGCTGTGTCTTACCAGCATGGTATTTAAGTTTTCCCATACATGGGTACTACAATGAAGCACAGAAGGGTATTCAACTTACGAAAGTCACATCACTGGTACATTGTAAGCTGAGCTCAAACCAGGTTTGTCTGCCCCTAGAATCTATGAACTTTTCCTTTTTCCAAATGGCCATTTTAACAAGGAGCCACCCTAACTGTCATCAGCAGTCTATCTGGAGCTACTTACATATTGGTCATGTCTATGAGCCTGGCTCAAATTCCCTTTCTCCCTCTTTTATGACTCACACTAAGCAGTGATGTGTTCAGTTATGTGTCCAATTGCCAATAGAGTGGCTATTTGAGTTTGCACAGAAAGGGAAAGTTTCAAGACCCAACCCCATTTCAGCAGCTTCTGGCCATATATAATCTCTCTCAATCCTCATAAGGACCATATAAAGTGGGTATTATTGCCCCACTGGAAAAGGGGCCAGAGGTTCAGTAACCCTGGATGCTCCAGGAGATTCACAAATGAGGCAGCCGAGCATTCAGGAACTTCTGAAGGTGAGGCTTACCAAGCAAACCCTCCTCCCACCGAAGTAGCCAGGCTTCTCCACCTCATCAGACTCAGAGGCAGGGGAGAGGAAAGCAGAGTATGGTGGGCTCTGATTAAGAACATTCATCATCCCTGCCCCTCTATCTCCTTGAGGCAGCTCAGAATTCACTGCAGAGCTACTGTACTGTGTTCATCCTCTCCAGTCCCCTCCCAGGTGAGCTCCTTGAAATTAGCCCAGAAGGAACTGCAGCAAGATGGAATCTACTCTGGGGAGGGCCCTAAGCCCCTGCACTGAGCTACACTTTGCATTGCTCATCTCCTTTCATTTTTTACCCTAAGCATATTGACTCTATCTTTCTATTTTGCCCAGTTTGAACATTACTTCATTTGTTTTTTCCCAGCAGACCACAGCTTGCAAAATGAAGTGATCCTCCCAAGCTCACACAGGGAGAAATCAAGAAGGCAGGATCCAGACCCTGATCCACTCACTCTCCAGGCTCCCAAGGAGCTCACAAAACTGCTGCTGCTGCTGCTGCTGCTACTGTGGCGAGAATGCAGGGCTAGAAGCCTAACCACACATCCATCTGGCTTTCCTTGAGACATAAGGCAGCAAAAGAGAGGAGGTGAGAGGCTTGATGAAAGCTAGCATTGACAAACAAGCTAAGGGATCGGCCTAATTGCTCAGCACTCCCCTCTCCCATGGCCCAGGGTCTAAATGGACCTAGGTTCCCTCTCTGAGGTTCTGCTCTTCCTTTCTGAAATGAGCAGATAAGAAATAGTCTCTGTGACTGGCCCTCTCACCCCCCCTGCTGCAGAGTGCTTTCATCCTCCTCCCTGTTTCCTGAATTGTGTTTTCATAATTGTGTTACTCACATAGCAACATACAGGAATGGCAGAATGAGAGTCACCAGAGTGGAGATCGAAGAGACCACCTGGCAGTGCTCAAGGAGAAGGTACCACTCACCACCAAGCCCCACATGTCAGGCAGGGTAGTACCAAGGGCAATACCCCCAAGTGGCCCTTCGCCTGGGACCATCACCCAGCACATCCTCTGTGCTTCTAAACAGGATCCAAAGGTCGCCTGAGGCCCTTTAACTTTCCCATGGAGAACCACCAAGATGCTGAAAGGAGCCCAGGCCTCCTCCACACAAGGTCCCAGGGGCTGTCTAGCCCCAAGGGAAGAGTGGTGAGCCTCTCACCTACCACCACTAGCACACCCTGGTTGCAGATTTGGTCACTGGCATTGCTGAGCTATCCTGAATCCCAGGTGTGGGCCATCCCCTAACTTGGAGCAACTTTTGGGAAATAGGCAGATGTAAGAAACCCACTGCCAACTCCCAGGTCCTGAGACAGACTGTGGGTGGATGGGATAGCAAACAAGCTTGGCTGGAGAGTAACAATTGCCCACCCAGGATCAAACTGGGGCACCACACATCCCGAGGGTGTCTGTTCAGGCTGAGGTCTTCTCTGTCCCATCATAGGGACCAAACTCCTGATGCGATGCTATCCTGACTGTCCAGAGCTTCTCAGCCTGCATCAGTCCTGCCCCAGGGCTCCTTGGGACTTGCTCCTTCCCAAGGTTGAGGACATCGTACACTCCAGACTCTTGATTCAATTGGTAATTGTCCTTGATATAGGCAGCCTCCTCCAAGTGCCATATTCTGCCAGCCTGTGATTTGGCAGCTATTAAATTCTGTGCAAGGTCTGGCTGGGTGTGCCCTGCCTACCTATCCATCCTCCATGATGGCCACACTGTGGCTATGTATTCAGGCACTTCCAGACATGCTGTGTGCCATCTTCTCCTGAGGCCACTGTCAAATACAGAGGCCCTTTCCTCCTACCCCTCCTAGCTCCCAAGTATGTAAAAGGCCAGGCAACTGTCCCCTCCCCTTGGAGCTGTACCCATACTCAGGCTGTGTCAATCTCTTCTATGTCTCCCTTGTGCCGAGATAATAAGGGAGAAAGTTTTTTTCTCCTCCTTCCAAAGTGCAGACCAATTAGCATTTTTTAAATTACCATTGGAGAAATACATCTAATTAGCCACTTTAAAGGAAAGCTTTTTTTAAAAAAAAAGTCATAAATTTCTAACTGCCCACAGCTTGGAGACACTTTTAAAGCTAATTGTGTGTTTCTGGTACTAACAGGGGAATTGCTAAAAGTTAGAAATGGATTTTATGACCTTGAAGGGGAGGGGTGGGGATGGCTGGCTGACCTCTGTAGGCCAGGGAAGGGTTAACGTCTGGGTCTGGATCTGGGTGCCTCCTGGCTCCTCTTCCTCTTCCCTAACCCCTCCTGTCCATCTTCCCTCAGCTCTGTCCTGCCCTGGTCAGGGGACACGTCTTAGAGCTGATCCTGCAGACAGAGCAGGTGGATGGGCAGACACACTGCCAGACAATCACACAGAAAGGAAGAAAAGGGCAGAGAGCAAAGAGGAGAATAAGAGGGAAAGTAGAGAAGAAAGAGACATTTGAGCGAACTGGGAAAGGAGCCATAGCCGACTTCCAGAAGCCTGTTTCTCATTTGTGCTCTCCATTAAACTCTACATCAGTGTGAAGGAGCGGGCTGCTGGGCTGCTCATGAACGTGGGGACTTGCTCAGACTGTTACAAACTGGAGGCAGACAGGGCTTCTGCAAACCTTGGGCTTCCTGCCCAGGCTCCTGGCCCTGCTCAGTGGCCCCAAACTCTCTGGCCCTGAAACTGAGGAAATACTTCATAAAGTGCAGGCATGAGGCTCTGGGTGCCTCATTTAGGAGGAAGGGAGTCCTGTGTAGTTTCTGGTTCCTCCCCAGACTCAGCCATGGCCACTGCTGGGGATTGACTCCTGTCACAGGTGCTCTGGGTGGAGGGTGAGGTCGGTAACTTGCAACTGTCGGATCCCTACAGCATCCTCTCACTCTCCCCGTTTCCTTCCTCTGTAGCTCTGGAAGCTGGAAGCCAGTGAATAGAATAGCTCTGTGGAAAGATGGACAGCTGCTCCCTGCTTCTACCACTCACAGGTAGTAATTCCTTGAGCCCACACCTCCAGCTTTGAACTCTAGCAGAAAGAGTTTCCAGGGCCAGCCCGTTGTGGTGTGGGCCTCCCATTGACCTTGAAGAGTCCAGCCCTGTCTCACATCAAGCTTTGCAGCCATGTTTTCCTGAGTACGCATCACACACAACAGGCTTCAGGCATGTGTGATATGAAAGGTAATTCCTTCTCAAATGTTTTCTCAAAATGAGGCAGAAGGACTGAAAGGTTGAGCCTGGTCTAGTAAACTCAGTGACAAGACTCTGTCTCGACATAAAAAATTTAGAAAAGGACTGGGAATATAGCTCAGTTTGAAGGCACTGGGTGCAATCTCCAGTGCCTGGGGTCAGGGCTAGGGGGACAAGAATGATAATCTTCCCTGGCTCGGAGGACTGTTGCCTATTTTGAAAGAGCTCAGATGAGTTGCTGGGTAGAAAATGTTACGTATGTATAACAGCCAAGGGGCAGCCCTGACCAATCCCATTTCCTCTTTTCTTTCCAGGAAACTCATATGTTTCTGCAAGTAGGCAAGAAGAGGCATGGGGGAGGCAGGCTCATCGCTGACTAAGAAACCAATCAAGGTATGGAGCAGGCCTAGGAAGCAACCAATGCAAAGCTGCCCTCTGCCTGGTCCCCAGAGACAGAGAACCACGCAGCCAAGTGACACAGGCCTAACAGTAGAGATGTTCCAGGAAGCACCAGCTTGTGCCCCTTCTGGCCCAAAGAGGACATCAGCTTTGAGGCTACTCCAAAGCTATCCTCCCAGAGACCCCAGTTCACCTGCATAGGCCCCTGGCAGAAAGACCCCAGCTCTCTGTCTATAAGCCCTCCCTGGCTTCCTGGGTGACGAATGGCTCAAGAGTTGCACATTTTTGTCCTGTCAAGAAAACACAAACAATTTGATACCAGGAGGAAAGGGCCCTATTCCCTGTTGGCCCCTGGAAGAATCCCTAGGGAACTTTACCCACGTCACAGAGGCCATAGAGAAAGGGAAAACAGGCAGGCTTCTGGGGCCTGGGAGCAGAAGGTAGATTTATTATTTTGCAATGATTATACCAGCAGTCCACAATTGATTCCTTCTTGCAAAACCCACTGCTCAGACACAAGAAACAATGCAGGGTGACCTGGGTGCCAGTGGTTGTCTTGTCCCTGCTCTTGCACCCACCCCGCCCAGATGCTACCTCAGTAGACAGCCCCACTCTGGCCAGCAGCCAGGTCCTCGCCTACCTCCCACTCCATTCCCCATCTGCAATTGTTTCCAATCAGTTTAGGAAACAGCTCTGAGGACAATTAGAAAAGATAACAAGGAAGAATTACATAATTACAGTCCGCCTAGATCTCAGGCACTCGAAAAAATAAAAAAGCTGAACTGAGTGCAAACAGGGCTCTCTGTGAAGAGAAGGACGGGACTCTCTGCGAGCACTGGGGTGTGAGGATGGGGATCCTTGCTGGAGAGGGGTAGAACAACAGCAGCCCAGTGTCCACTTGCTGGCCCAGCTGTGGACTCAGTGTGTCCCAGCCTAAGGCACCAGAGAATGACAGAGGTCTCCCTACAGTGCACATCATTCCATGGAATGGGCCACTTCTCAGCCCAAGCCAATGCATTGTCCATGTACAGGCTCCTTCAATGCCTGGGCTAGCACCTAACTGATCCTTCCCACTGACAGAGCTGGAGGGCCTTTGTTCTTGGTCAAAACAAGTGGGTATTGGAAGGAGTCCTTTAGCATAAGAATTGTGAGTTTTCTCCTGTCAGGGGCCAGATAAATAACCACAGCTTCACGGGCCACGCAGTCTCTGCTGCAACTGCTCCACTTTTCCATCGTGGCATGAAAGCAGCCTTAGACAGCGTATAAACAAATGAGCACGCTACGTTCCAGCGAAACTTTATTTGTGGACACTGAAATTTGCATTTCATAGTTTTTCACATGCAGTGCCATCTTACGTTTTTGTCTTTTGATTTTCTTTTCCAGCCATTTAAAGATGGAAAAATGGCTCTCCACGTGTGGGCTGTGCACAAACAGGTGGCGGACAAGATCTGGACTGTGGGTGGGAGTTTGCCGACTCCTGCTCTAGAGTGTTGCTGGAAGACTCTGTGTGTCTTTCCTTATCCCACACCCAAAGTTTAACCATTCCTAACTCTGTAAAGCCAGCAGGCTCTTGAAAGGAGTCTTCATGGTCAGTCTTTATTAGGCCAGTCAGGTATGCAGGGCTAATCATCCTAGAAGGTTGTTCAAAATATCTCTGGATCTCTGAGCACAGTCCCAAGAGTAGGCTGAGCAGGTGACCTAGGCGTTTCCCCACTTGGGCAAGCAAACCCTCCTAGGAGGAAATATAAAAGGCACTATGGACTGGCTTCCTGCTGTCCAGGTAGAGGGTGTATAGCCTGTCTGGTGTATAAGGTAGCAAAAGACTAACAGGTTGGCTTGTTATGCACACTTCAACTTTCCTCCCACTGCTTCTCCTGTTAGCAACAGGTGGTATCATCTACCTTCATTTGTTCAAAAAAATAGAAGGGGCCAAATGCCCACTGCAGCACTGTTCCAGATGGAAATTGAGCTCAGGATATCAGACATCTGTGGATACTAACCAAGTCCCCATGCAGTTGGTACCTTCAGGGTGGGGACACATTGGAGAGGCTCAGTCACTGTTGAACAAATCAGTAAATGCAGGTGGAAATGCTTAGTAACATTAGATAGATCAAGTCCTATGCCAGGTGAGCAAAGGAAGAATTAGTGCCTGACAATGAGTTGAGCTCAGCCTGCCGAGAGCTTTGGACATGCACAATGGGAGCACAGAGAGAGAAGAGAAGGGTTGACCCACAAGGGCATCTAGTATGCTGGAGTCAGTAAGAACAGTGACAGTTGTGCATGCTGAGTCATAATGCAGCACAAGAACAATAGGCTGAGTGCTTAGAGGCCAGAGTCAAGCTGGGATCTGGATCACAGACAGCCAAGAATGCCAGGCACAAGAGTTGAAATCCCTGTAGGAGGTGTCAGAAGTGGAAAGGTTGAGTCTTCTGAGCAGAGGTAGTTGGGTGGCAGTCAGATGAGGAAAACTAACGGGAGGGCAGGGAACTTAAGGACTGGAGTCAACAAGGGAGTCGAAGAAATCGTAGACTAGGACAGAAGCAGGTGGTTCTGCTGAAGAGTGGCTGTAGGTCCCTAGAGTGAAGTGGACTCCTACAGTAATTAGTGGTTATGAGTAGAGAGCCTGGAGTCGGTGGAACTGGGCACAAGTCCAGCGCCAGCACTTACTCCGTATAAATGGGCAATTCTCCCGGGGACCCAATTTCCCTGTATGTAAAATGGGGGTAATAAATGGGGTGATAATTTCCCAGGGCCCTCATGACATTTAGATGAGCTTATATATGTGAAGAGCTGACTGTATTGCCTGGCACAGAGCAAATGCTCAATAAACATTCACTATCACTGTTTGTTCTATACCAGAAGAGCTTTACAATGATGAGTAAATTCATAACTAAAGAAAACCCTCTCTGAGTGCTGTGATACATACTGCATGTCTCTATATGACCTGAGGTCAAATTCTGTCTGCTGGTCAGTAGCCCATTTGGGCCACAAGAGCTTGTATTCAGCAGCAGTGGAGGGGTGGTGGCAGGGTCCTCAGCACATCCTCTCAGTCACTCCCCAGTCAGAAAGGGGCAACACAATGAGAAACATCCAGCTCCACATAGGATCTTTGTCAAGAAAGTCCCTGTGCTCCACAGAATGCTTGCAGCCCCTGAC
Organism: Dinomys branickii; assembly: GCA_004027595.1. Taxonomy (NCBI): domain Eukaryota; kingdom Metazoa; phylum Chordata; class Mammalia; order Rodentia; family Dinomyidae; genus Dinomys; species Dinomys branickii. The sequence goes on along the minus strand of PVLD010006497.1, from coordinate 29,514 downwards.
ACTTTGTGAAGGAGGCAAGGAGGGAGGAAGGAGGGCTGACCAGAGGCCAGAGCCCTCTCCTTAGATCACAGGTGTGTCACAGAGATTCAGGTCAAGACCTTTGAGCACAGGCAAGTTTGGGGACTCATAGTCAAAGCCTCTCAGGAATCCTCATGCTCAAGATTTGGTAACCAACTTCACACAAGGAAGTGTGGCCTGCTGGGAAAATGATCAGTATCAAAGCATAAAAAGTACAAGCTTTGAATACAGGCAGCCAGGATCTCTAGGCCTGGCCTTGCTGCTCCCTGACCATGTGACTGTGTAAGCAAGGACAGCAGTTAAATGAGGGAGCATGAGACAGTGCGTTCTCAGCACAGCCTGCAGCCCAGTACTTAGGACCTCTGCTGTCTTTATAAGAATCTGGAAATCAGACACTTGACTGAGGGTTTGCTCACCATTGGAGAGGAGGACGGGGCCTCCCTCTGATAGTACTGGTCACAGACCTTCCCTGCTGCTTGGCAGGAAGTGGCTTTAACACAGCCTCCTCGACACTGTTCCATAACTCTGCAGGCCCACCCATTCGCAGATGGTTCCCTGCGCCCTGCCCCACAGAGGTAGTCTCTACTCTTCCAGGTCCAGTTATAGTCTGCTGCCCTCACTCCAACCAGCTGGATATCCTGTTCCTGCTTTTGAAGGGCACATGCCTGGTAAAGGACCTATCTGTTGCTTGTGATGTTCCCTATGAAGCCTCCCAGCAGTCCTTTGCGAGTCCATAGTGATCTCATTCCCAAGTGATCACAGCTCCAAGAGCAAGAATGCCAGGCAGCAGAAGGACTGGAGATGGGGACAAAGGATGAAAAGATCCATGTACAACTCTCTACTCCTGCATTTCCATCTGGTTGCTACTGGCAACCAGGCAATCATATTTTTCTAGTCTCAGATATAATCATCATAATCAATATAGAGTATTTATCCCACTCCTTGGTTTCAAGGAACTCAAAGCTTTTCATATTTTTTATTCTTCCCTCACCAAGATGAGGGAGAGAACGGGGGAGTTCTGTCTATTGATGGGGATGGAGGAGACTATTTAACAGATAAGAAAATTGAGGTGGTGGGCATGAGGGGAAGCTGAGGATCCTGCTGGAAGGAGGGAGAAGTGTTAGAAGCAATGAGCATTTCAACAGTGCTTTCACCCATACTGTCTCTTTTCACTGTCATGACTTCTCTGTGAGAGGGGTTCATTTCTTTCATCTCACAGTAAAAGCCTAGATGAGATGTTTTCTTTCATAGTCACAAAGATAAAAATGCCTTTGCTTAAACTTGAATTTGGGTCTTTTGAGTCACTTCCAGACTCAGAACCTCTGCAAAAAAAAATCACAATATACTATTAGAATTACCACATCTCTTATGAGTCACCATCATCCTACTGTAAACAACTACTGTTATACATTTTATACATCACAGGTGCTTTTAGATGTGCAATTCTTTTCTAACTCTAGTTAATACTCATACCAAAAAGACAACAAAAATGGCTAGATTAAAATACTTGCCTAGGTTGGAAAACTTAGGAACTACATTTATTTTCCAAAATTCTATGAACATTCTCTTATTATAATAAATAAAATTGAAAAAAAATCTACCCTTTTGGCTGTAAAGCCACTCATCCCTTTTGACAACTATGTGATGGTATCTGTTACTCCAGCAACTGGTTTGATGTCACCTCTTTGTCACAGCAATAAAAGTAACCCTAAAAGCATGCCTTTGGGGCCCCTGAAGTGGACAAGCCACACAAAGCCTTCCATCCTAATACCTAGCAAAGGCTCTGGGGCCCTCCTTGCTGATTAGTGCTACACACAGGCAGCTGGAGGTAAAAAGACAACAAATTAAACACAACCAAAAGAGAAAGCATGTGACCACAGGCAGAACCGTTCTAAAATAGGATGTTTTCCAGTGTTATGCACAGCGTTCATCTCCCTTTGGAGACAGCACAAACACCATCCGGAGAAGAGAGCGCCTGGCTGGTGTCTGAAGCTTCTGCCTTGTTTTCAGAACAGAGGATCAACTCCATACCACCTTCTCTCTCCGCTTTCCTCTCACTTGGAGGAATCCCACTTTGCCACCTGGAGGCAGAGGTTTGAAAACAGAAGATCCAACCTGTGACTCCCCAGACCTCCTTGGCCAATGGTGGCGAACCTATGGCACCTGTGCCACTGCCAGGTGTTTGTTATCATTGAAAGCTCTGACAGATTCACCAACCCATAGGCTATGAGATGAAAGGACTCTGGCCAGCCTTTGAATTCCTAAAACCTCACCTGGTACCTTCTTGGTAGTTCTACAAAGAATTACCATATTGGGAAATTCCCCCCATAACCTCATTCTAATCAGTTGAGGAGATAGAACCAAAAATATTCAACATTTTAAAACTGAGGCTAAGATACACAGAGGGAGAAGTTGATGATCCAGATCCCTAGGGACTGATTGCCAGAATCTACCAGTCAAGAAGAGCTTATTCAGCACTCCTAGGTGCAATTACTTATGTAATGTTCCAACGAGGACCCTTAAACTAGGCATTCTGTGCACCACCACACGGCTTTGCCTGACTCCAAGGACACACTCCATCTGTTTGCCCTCTCTTCTATATGTCCTCCACCCCTGACATTTTGCTTTTGTCTCCCATTACTCATTCTCCCCTGGTATCACTTTTGGCATCAAGTTTGGCTCTCCCAACACTCACTTTCAATGGTCTCTTTGATCACAGTTTGCATCTAACTCCAAGTGCCTTGACTTTCTGGTCACTTCAGGTACCCTCATTGCTGTCCCTGGGGCCCAGCCCATGCTGACATCTCTGCCAGGCCTGTCCCAGTTGCTCATGTGAGGGACAAGGAGAGAGGAGTGGTCACTCTAGGGCATCAAGTCCCCCCCAGGATATTTAGTGAGATTCAAACTGAAGCCTGTATGTGCTAAGACACAAATCGGTTTCCAACTCCCCTTAATTCAGGCTGTTCTAAGTGTGTCTCGCAGTAGATCTCAAGAATCATCTCTTTCCTTTATATAATCCTTGCTCCTTTCCCAAGAGCTTGCCATCTGTTGTCTCTTTTTAGCCTCGCAACATCCTTGAGTTGATGCAGACAGATTTAGAAATGAGAGCTCCGTTTTGCTGTACACAGGGACACTGAGGCACACAACCCAGACTCAGTGCTCCCCCAAGTGCCTCATAGCAGGCCGTGCTCTCCCTTCAACTGCAAGAACTTCAGTGATCTTGACTAAGAGCAGCTGTAAGCCCCATGTGAGGTTGGAACATGGGCCTGAGGATGGTCACAACTTAAGTCCCTACAGTGTTCTTTCACTCTTGATGAGGAACCAAAGTTCAAAGACTCAAACCCCTCCCCTTCTGCTCTACACTTGGGCATGCTGGGGAGGAGACAGAGTTGAGGTCCAGGTGAGCAGCTGCCCTGTTTTCCCCTACTCCTCCCATGAAGGGCACAATGGGGGCCTGAGTGTTCTATTGACATAGGGGCACATCAGCCCCTATCCCAGGCTCTGAGCAAGAGCTACCTTTCCTTGCCTCAGGCCTCCTGGCCAGGCAGAGCTGCATTCTCATTTAGCAGGGCAGCTGCCTCAAGGCTGCCTAGGATCTGCAGTACTAACTCTCGGCTGCTGGTCCACAAACTCCTGCTCGATGTGTACCCATAGCCCCAGGGGAAAACACAAGGAAGGGAGGAAAATAACTGAGGTGGGGAGAGGGGAGAGATTCTGAAATCTGGACAACATCAAGAGCCTGTTTCCATGACAACCACTCCTTATTATGGTTGCTCAAACTGCAGCCTGTTCTAATCATTCCTGTAGATGAAGCCTCCAGCCAGACTCTACAATGGCCTCCACCTGGCCTGGCACCCCCTCAGGCAGGAAAAACAGGGCTCCTGAATAACCTTGAGAACCACTATCACCCTCTGACTACCCCAGTCACCTACAAAGAAAAAAGACATAAAGGAGAGGTTTTAGATATAGGAAGAGGTTCTGCTAGGGAAGAGAAAAGAAAAAGTGTTGAAAAGTAGGAAGTGTAAAGAAGTCAGAGGTACAGCTGACATCACTATGGAAGTCATTGTGTTCGCTGGGACCACCACCTGTGTCTAGGGCCACACTCCATCTTTTCCAAGCATCTACATGATGTGAGATGCTGTGCTTCAGGCCAGTGTGTGGGTGTGGCTGCCTTGGATACTTCTGCTAAGCCAGAGTCCCTTCCCCTTTCTACACCTCAGGATGTTCTCTTTCCCCTGCTCTGCTCCTCTTTTCTCTCACACAACATCAAGCTAAACTCCAAGGCCAATTTCCATGCAGCAAAGGCCAAGGTCAGTGCCCAGTAAGAAATAGGCTCTGACAGCCTCCCATCATGGTTCAGTAAGTCTTTGGGTTGGAGAGAACCTGTACTAAATGCTCTAGAATCGTGGCTGAAATGATGGGTTTTTGGCATAGGGACTCTCCCCACAGACTCCTCAAGTTCCCAGGCAATGCTTAGTGACTTACAGGTTTTTCTCCACTTCACAGTTAGGGCGCAGAGGCAACTTGTCAAAGTCACCTGGTGGGTCAGGCATCACCCTGGAGATTGTCCCCAGAAAACCCAACTCCTTTCTCTCTGCATGCTCAGAGCTGCCCCCTCTCTCCTCCTGTGCCCATCTGGCAATCACCCCAACACGCCACAAATCAGATGACATATGACACATTGCACTCTGTCTTACTCTGAAGGGAGCCCGTCTATGGGGATAGGGGATCTGGTTTATATTTTAAACAGCTAGAGTGAAAACGGGTGGCTGATGAGGTAAGGCCATGGCAGTGAACACTGTGCAGCTGTCCAGGATAATTACTTGGCCCAGCCATCCTGGAGCCAGAGGCATGAAGCACAGGGAAGGATCCCTCCATCAATAATAAGTAAGGGGGACAGAACCAGTCAGCTTAGGAATTTCCTCCTTGAACCTGCAACTTAGCTGCAAGTGTCACTGTCACTGTTGGAAACAGCAGAAGAAGCCAAAGGGGTGAAAGAACCAATCAAAGCAAGGTGACCTTTCGCTCCATTTTTAACTCTTGAAGAGTTCCAGAGAAGAGTTCCCATTAAATTTCTGAGGTGCTGCATGGGGAAAGAGAGGCTTGAAATTTAGGCTCATGAACCAAGAAGCCGGGGAGACGCCAAATCAGCATAGGACAGAAATAGAGAAAAGGTCAGTGAAGGGGATGCTGAGAAGGGAGAGGCAGAGAGATGCTTGCCACAGTCTGGGAACGACCTATTAAAACCCCCATCTCCCCCCTCAGCCCATGACACAGTTCTGTGTAGTGGCTTCCTGGCTCCAGCACTTGAAGACACCTACATTTTTCACCAGCTTGGACGCACCCTGTAGGAGATGAGTGGAACCATTTGGCGTGGACTTTCCTGGGCTTCCCGGCTGTGGTGGCCCCCAGTCATTCCATCTCCACGGCAGCAGCACTTCTTAGAGGAGAATCCCCATCCTGACTTTGGACCAACCCAGCGGGTGGGAAGCAGCACGGCTGAGGAGTACCCTTGCAGGCTTTCCCTTCCTTTGTGGCCTGAGTCCTTGGATGAACATGGCTACTAGCTACCCATCTGGGCAAGAGAATCTAACTCAGCCACCCCATCAACTAATACAAGGCTTCGGTCCTACTATTAAGAGACTCTCCAGAAGTATAATGGTCAGGATGTAGAGCAGAAAAAAATCCTAAAATGTTATTATCTTTGACAGCTTTTCTCTTCCTGGTGGTCCTGGCTCAATCCATTAAAGAACATGATGGAAATGGACTTAACTCCCCAGAGGCAGAAATGCAGTAGGGGAGGGTGTGGCCAGTGACCAGTAACCACTGTATGTGTGTGTGTGTGTGTGTGTGTGTGTGTGTGTGTGTGTGTGTTCACATGGACACACATTCTCACAAATGAAATTGCAATATCTGGAACATGTGAAAGTCAGGCTCACAAATGAAAGGAGGGCTGCATCTGAGGCACAGAAAGACACCAGACCCATCCTCTGCACCTTAAGATCCTTAGCTTGCCATTACCTAGTTGGTCTCTTTAGCCTCTCCTATAGCCAACAGACTGTCCCCTATTTCCCCAGCCAGGTTGAATCCACACCACTCACTGTACACAACCTGAAAATACATAACAGCCAAGAGGGGAGTTTTGAGATGGGTGCACACACTCACAGCCTCTGCCACCACTCTGTGCAGACTGGGCAGGCAGGAGGACACAGGTTATCAGAGAGGGCAGCCCAGCAAGCTGAGGTTCTCAACTTCACACTAAAGAGAAACCACTGGCCCCACTGAGAGGGAGTTGAACAGGAGGTGAAAGGCGGAGTCAAGAGCAAGCGAGAGCAGACCCAAGGGTTGCACAGAGGCAGGCTAGGAGATGACCCAAGGAGGTGGCTGGAGCTGCATCCTGTGTGTGCTTGTACTCAAAGAAGGAACTGGCCTTGAGCTGAAAGCACTCTGAGAGGGAGGCAAGTCACAGCATCCCAGAGGTTGGTCTTTAGTGCACTCAATTCAGGAAAATCTCAGCACAACTTAGTGGTGTACAAGCATGAGTGTGAGTTTGCACACAACATGCCAAAAGCATTTCTGTAAGTTGGACTTTAAGTATGGTAAGGTCCACAGCATCTGGGTAAAATATCAGCTTTAAACTATTTAACCCCTTGGAGCTTTGGTTTCCTCATCTAAGAGATACTGGTTATGTCAAGTAACTCTCAGAGGGGGGTTTTTATGTCATTAACCCATGAAAATCCCACTAGAGTGCCCAACACTAGTAAGTGTTCAGTAAACAGTTATTTGCTTTATCTTATTGTCCAGCCCCTTCCCACCCTCTAGGTCTAAAATGACATAGTAAAAATGGAATATTAGTTAGCTGACCAAATACTACTAAGTTCTCAACCACAAACTAAATATTTCTCTATAATTATCACTCTAGCTAAAGAGTCCCCATATGAGTCTAGCATATATCTAGAAGTATCCTATAATGTGGTAGGAAAGTAATGGTGGATATCAGACTGTGATAGCAGCCTACTTTTGCCACTTGCTTGCGATTGGATTGGTTTAGTCCAATGTCTAGCACATACTAACAATTTAAAAGCTGCTAAAACAATAACCACAGTTCTGTGGAATTTCAGAGGAACTTAATATTAACAGTTCTGTCCTTTGTCTAATGGCTTCTTCAAGAATCCTTTGAGTGGTGGTTATACAGAGCCGGGGGGTGGGGTGGGAGAGTGGGGAAAGGAGATGTTAGTCAACAGATACAAAGTCAGACAGAAGAGATGAGTTCTGGGATCTCTCTGCACAGTGAGGTGCTGTGGTTAGTGACAATATACTTCAACATCGATAAGCGAGAGGAACTTAAATGTTAACACAAAGAGATAAATATCTCAAATGATGGTTATTCTAATTACCCTAATCATTCTATAATGTACACATGGATCGAAATTTCACTATGTACCCTGTAAATATACATAATGATTGTCTATTTCATAACCTAAAAAATTAGTCCTTATGACTGTCAGCATATCAAAACAAAAATATCTGCTCCAAATAAACTGGCCACTGTGAAACAGTAAGCCACTGACAGAGTTAACAGCTTTATATGAAATCCACAGTCATATTAATCTTCAATCAACACTGAGATGAACTGTCACATCCCTTTTAAACTCAGACAGCAAGTACTAATCTGCAGTTATTACCGTGTATAGCATGCTTACTATTGGCAAGAATGTTAATGGTCCCTGCTTCATTTAGGAGTCCTGGTATTATTCACAAATGAACTGCAGCTCTTGTTTTATCTCTGACCTGGAGGAAATTGTGAAGCAGAAAATAGTCTTAGCCAGATCCAGCTGTCCTGACACTCATGTCTCAGCTGGCAGATGTGGAGCTTCAGGCATGTGGCAGAGGCAGCAGGTCTACCTCAAAGCCACAGTAGCCAGTACTCACCAAAGTCACTCCTAGAAGCTTCTGAAGATCGCCTAACCCTTTTGCTAACCTCTCAGGATGTGTGACCACTCACATTTTAGAATCATACCTACACATACATGCACACAGAGATATGTATGTATGCATATAAATCACACATACATACATTCACATAAATGCACACTCGTGTACACGTGCATACACATATACTCACATATAGACATACATATCAAAGCATGGCTTCCTTCTTGTTCACCTTAGGTGACACATGTGCTAGGGATGTTTGTGGCAAGAGGGGCATCTTCTGTTGTTCAAACAGCTTCTGGAAGCAAATATTTCTTTTATTTTTGGAAGCAAATATTTCAATACCACTGGTTAATGGGAAAGCCATGAGCTTGGAGGCTCACGAAAGAGGTGGCCAACCAAAGTCTGTGCTCATAATTCTTTCTTCTCCCCCTTGCCTTTCCCTGAAGCCACTAGCAAATGTTTTGTCCACACTTTCCTTTATACTCATGGTTCTTTAGGCCTTGCTGACTGGGAGATTACCAGGGTGAGAAGTATCTGGTTCCTGGCCCCAGAAAATGTCCTAAAGTCAAACTACCAGTAGCATACCTTTGGAAACTTTATGAGATTAGGGTAAATGCTTCTTGCTAGCTAACTGGAAACCTTTACCCCCCCTCTGTATGCATGTATGGATATGTGTGGGTTTGCACCATGCTGTCATCAGAGACCACACATTTATCTTCATAGTGGGGTCAATTACATCCACCCATTTCCCACAGGTAAGGTAACCAAAAATGCACTGATCTTCAATTGGTAAGACAATTCCAGGATACTTGTGTTTCAGAAGTGAGCCCTGGTTTGCTTTCTCCACTGCCTTGCACAGGTAGATGTTGCCTGGACTGACACCTGAGAGGTGATTCTCAACCCTTTGAGGTTGCCACCTCTTGCATGCAGCTGTCAAGTTGCACCAGATCAACCAGGCACAGCACACAACACTGTGACACACTGTGGCAACTTTGGAAAGTTCTCTTTCCCCATGCCCAGCCCCCAGCCCTGCTGTGGCCTGTGCTGCTGTCTTCAAATTTACCATCCCGAAACCACTTAAGAAAACCTGACAGGCAATTTATTCTGCAGCAGAGGATAGCAATTTCATTGTCCAGAAGCAAGAGATCCAACCGCATCAGAAAATCTGTGCACTCCTGAAACATAGGTTTAATATGGTAACGATTCCGAGGGTATGTGGTCATAATCTTTCTGCTCTTTCTCTAAAGCTGCCAGCAAATGTTTTTACACAGTTTCCTTTTTAAATGGCCCTCCAATGAACTACCATTGGACAAATCAAATATTTCACTGTAAAGGGTGGTTACGGGGCACTTATTTGCAGAAAGAACTAACTATATAGGTACCAGGCTATAGCTGCTACTATGGGATTTTTGCCCAAACAGAATGCTCTTAAAAATTTCATCTGACTCATTTTGCAGCAGTCCTGCCAGGATCTACAGGACCTTATGTGAGCACCTGACAGAGACAAGAACAATGAACAAAGAGGGCTGACAGATAGAACAATGCTTGTTTAAAAAACAGAGTCAACATCACTATGAACTTACTTTTACAAAATATTCTGATAGCTGTTCTCATATTTTATGTGGTAAAGTTCATGTAAGGTAAGTATTCCATAATTATTTGTTTGGCACATATGAAAAAAGTCAAGGTTTGGAATATTAAGATCCTTGCTTTCTCAACTATAGCATAGGAATAGTGGACCCTAAGTTCTTCCAGTGGTAAACCATAATGTATGGCCCAAGTTTACAGGAGAAGTTTCCATCTGGGAGAGAGCTAGAATCTAAATCTCCTGACTCTAGTCCCAGATGTTCATCGCTGCTAGCATCTGCCTCATGAGATTACATCTCCCCTGTATTGCAACAAAATGCAAATTTTAGAGAATATTTCTAAACTTGTCTTTCTTACTGAACTTGCAATGAGATCTTGGACATAATGCTTGCTTCCATTTTCAATATTTTGGAAGACTGTTCCATAAGTAGGGCCAGAAGCACATTAGGGCCATGGCTAATTCTTTCTAGGTTTGTACTGCTAGACTATAAATGCTCATTGGATTGAATTGAGAATAAGAACAAATTCTCTTACTCTCATTGATGTTCCTCAACTAAGAGTACATTGTGCTCAGAAGCCCAGGACATTGCCTGTAGATCCCAAGGTTGTAGCATATTTCTATGTACTTATTCCACTAAGCTCAGCTTCTTTTTGGGTAGTAATGAATGAGAATTCTTTTTTAAGCTTTGCCTTTCAGAGTTTGTTTCTTGTCTCTTTTTACATGTCATATTTATATTAAAAAAATCCTGACTCTACCACATTTTAAAAACCTATTCAGAGAACTAATAATCCGCTTCCTTGGCTGCCAGAGAAACGAAGGTCTCTCAAAGAATGATTTACTTGAGACCAGCAAAAGCTGATTATCAGAGAAGAATGATCCCAAAGGTAGACATAGTTTATTGAGGCCAGAGGTCGGTCTGGGCTTCACTTTGGAGAATCCCTTTGTGGTAAGGAGTGCATATCACCACAGCTTTCGGTAAAGATTGCATGTCAGAGTGACATTCCTGGCCTGCAGTCACCAGACACCCAGAGTCATAGTTGGGATGAAGCTCCAGATGTTCCACTATCTGCCAATCCCCTCTGGAGGGAGCCCCAGTCCATCAGTGACCATCATACTTGACCTCCAGGGCTACCTAGGTGATCCGGAAATACATGGAAAGAACAAATGCAGGTTCTAAGGGGCAGAGAAAAAATTATCAATCAGGAGCAAAGAGTTAAAGATCAAAGGAATAAGCTTAGTGTCACCAGCTAGGATTTTAGAACTCAAAGCATAGCTGCTACTATGTGATTTTTGCCCATAACAGAATGGCCACAGAGGTCTCAGGTGACAGCACTGAGGTATGTTTGCAAGTAAGTATGACATTGAATGTCAGTAAGCAGAGAAACAGGGAAAGGAGTGATAAAGCCTGGAAAGAAAGTATCTCCTAGCCCCCAGCCTACTTCCACAAGTTCTAACAGATGTCCTTTCCACCCCCTTTCTTCTTGGGAATGCCTCAAGTTTCTAACTTTTCTCGAATGGGCATCTTTCCCCACCACCTACTCATCTTTCTGGATTCCAATCTGCTGCTTCTCCACAGGATTCTTCCTGTTCTTTTTCTTTTTTTCTGTTAGATGCTGATCTTCATCCTCCCAAATGTTGTCATTCCATAGCCCTTGCATTTAATAGGTACTTACAAAGCATGGACAGTGTGCTAGGCTCTGGGCTAAGCATACATACCAAAACAGAAGCAGTCTCCAGCCTCCATAGCTCACAATTTAAAGTGAAAAATGGTCATTATATATAGCTGCATTGTCCACTGATGAAGTCTTTGCCCCTGATTTTTTTCTGTGTGGTTTCCTCTTGGAATCCCTTTGATTTGCCTTGCCCTGATGACAGAATTAAACTTCTAGATTGTTCAGACTTGTAGGACCTGAAAGGCCTAGCCTCTGTGCCAAGCATTGGTATCATGGAGTGGCCAATGTGTTGGATCTGCTTGCTGGGCCTGGGCTGTAGCAGCTTGCCTGTGATCACCACCCAGGAAGACAACCAGGGAGGGCTGTGGTCACAAGGCAGGACATCAGCAGCACATCGCACACTTCTGGTGTTTTCCAAGGCTCAGATCCTGCAAAGTCTATGGAGTATCAGTAAGTTCTATCCAATGGGAGGATGTTCCTTTGCTGATGGTCTGCACCTGGCCCTTCTCTGTGGCTGTGTTCCTATAGCAAAGGCCAATTCAATCACTGGTACCTTCTTTATTATGGCCCATTCTCTGTGGGGGGTACTGACTCTCCTCTAGGCTGCTCTTGATGGGGTTGCAAATTCCAAGCCTTCAGAAGGAGGCTCATGCTGTCTAAAATCTAAATCAGCCAGACTATTTTCTACCCAGGACCCAGTTCTGCAGACATTCTGTGCTGTGTGTCTGTCTTCCCTTCAAGCATGAGAAACTTTTTGTAACTATGATCCCTATGTCCTCCCCTCCTGGATGTTTCTAGGCTTCCAGCTGCTGGTGAGCAGCCTGACGTCTGTGTCCCTGATGTCTGTGCCCAGCCGACACTATGGTTCTGTGGCTGGTGACTATGGTTGCATCACTTAGGGTGGCTCTGGGTTCAGCCTTCTATTAGGTAAATCCCTCTTAATTAACCTCGAGTCTGTATTCTTTATTACATGGGAGGGAAAATATTGTCACTGAAGGATTCAGCAGAGGAAATTTCCGAAGACCAACATGCAGCTTCTCCAGGCTTCCCCTTCGTTTTCTAAATTGGTACTTCTCTCAAATTAAAATGTTTCTGGCACAGCTTCTTTTTTAAAAATGTGTGCTTCCATTCCAAGAGACACAATAATAGACAGATCCCATCCATGAGCAGAGGAGGGCCGTGGACTCATTCGGCTTCTCACCACCGCAGACTCCAGTGAGGCCAGGCATCTCTCCCTCCCTGCGCCCTCCTCACTCTTTCTCCTCAGATGCCCTGTTTACACACCAAGCTGATGGAAAGCATTTAGATGAACTTAAAACTACTAGCTTATTAAATTTTTCTATTCCCTAATACTCTTTCTAGAACGTGTCTTTTGTTCAGAAACTCTACTTCCCACTTACTACTCTCCTTCAAATTTGGAAGTGAAATTGACCTTCTCACATTCTCAGCAAGGCTCTTTTGGTCAAGTGTTGTTATTGGGAATTAGCTCTGTGTGTGTGTGTGTGTGTGTGTAACTGGGGATTGAACTCAAGGCCTTTGCCTGCTGAGCTATACCTCCACCCCTCATTTGCATTTTTTGAGACAGGATCTCCCAAAGGCACTGAGTTGTCCAGGCTGGGCTTGAACTTGCAATCCTCCTGCCTCTGCCTCCCAGAGTGCTGGAATTATAGGTGTGCAACACCATACAAGTTAGGAATTAGCTCCCTTCTAGACAAAGATTCCCATGCCCTAAACTTTGCTCCTGCTGAATGACAGGTGTGTTAGCCTGTAAAAGGACCTATGTTCCAGATATGCCAGGCCATCTAGTACATACCTGTGGCAAGGTTTGTGTTTGTGGAGTGTGTGGGCTGTGGAGATTTGTGTAAGAGTGTGACTATGCACTCTCAACTACAACTATGCACATTCTCAATTTTCTCCACATCTGAATGCTCTGCTTGTCACCAACAGGAAAGTATGCATGCTAAATTATTTTTCTGGAAGAGCAGATCAGTCAGGAGCTATTCCTGCTCTTGCCTACTGAAAACCAGCACACTGGGTCCATTAAAAGACATCTTCTCAAGCTTTGTCTTCATTAATGTCCTGAGCTAGCCAATCACATCAGTTCACCTCATGCACCCTTACATGTATAGTTGAATGTCACAAATGTGCCACCTGCTCCTTCTACGTGATTCTGAAGCTGATGAAAAGTTTTGACTGGAGTCTTTCACATCTGTTCCATCTTGGTTTTCCTTCTCATGTCTTCATAGCCCTCTCCTCACAGCAACTGAGCAGGTACCACTGACTGGACAGCCACTCATCCAGCCCTGGTGGGTGCCCCCTTGTGGATCATACTCACTGGATACATCTCACAGATGCCCTGGGCTTCCTACTGCCACAGGAGATGGTAAGTAACAGACACCTCTATGGTGTGAGCCAGAAATGATTCCATTTGAGCAAATCACAGTCACCCCCACATAACTATAGCACTCATTTCTAGATAGAAAATGATATTTTCACATGCAAAATGCTTTGAAAATTTCTCAAGTTGTGGTAAAATGAAAAAAAAAGGATAACTATATAATTTGATAAATTTTGCCTTCTCGCATGACAAGACCAGTTTGAATATATCTCATTTCACTGTCCAGAAGGAAAGAAAAACATGAAAAAGAAGTTCTAGGAATTTCCTGTGATGTCCTTGACCCCTCCCAGATCTTCCCTCAGAGAATCAAGCCCAGCTTTTCAAGATCACGTGACTTGGTGGTGAAATGGAGGTCATAGGTAAAGAGCAGAATCTCACAAGTCTCTCTTGATGAAGGGCTGGTTTGCTCTGGTCTAAACCTGAATTGATGTCTCCCTGGTGGGAGCAGCCAGGCTCTGCCCTCATGCCGGCAAGGGCACCGCAGCTTAGATGAAGGAAGGCAAGATCAAAGGCATGGAACCCAGTGGGTCAAATCAGAAATAGCCATGGATGGTCTTGGGCATAAGTCATCAGATTCACTCCCAATCTCCCTGAACCATCAACACATAACTTGTTTATGGTTAAATGAGGTACTGCATGCAGCACCCTCAGACCAGAGACTTCACTTCATTCACGTCAGCCAAAGATGTGATACACTTTCCCACAATGCCTCTCATTTCAGCCTCATAGCAGCCCAGTACATACCGCTACCATCACTTAAGCACATGAGGAAATCAAGACCTTATGCCAGTGACCTTCTGTCCCAAGTCTCCTCTCTAGAAAAAGGACTGAAAGGAAAATGAGAAGAGTAGAATTTCAGTATTCTATCTGGGGGAGCCAAAGCAAAAAACAAGTAAAGTCTTTCAAATGCTTGGCTGCCCAGATGGCAAATGAAATCAGGTTCTAGCTTCTCCACCTCCTGGTGTATATTAAGCACACAAAATATACACATACTCTTAGCCACCATATCCCATACACTGGGATACGTGTTGTAAGGAAGAAAATAAAATAAAAACAATAACTGTTGTATATATCAAATATCAACAATCCAGATGCCTAAATCACTTCACAGCACTGTCACAAAACCTATCCTTCCCCAATTCCTAACAATTCCATTTCAGGGAAGGAAATGGAAGATCAGTAATGTGAAGTCACTAGTCTAAGGCCACGAGACCAGTAAGTGGTAGATTTGGAATTCCAGCCGAAGGCTGGCGGGTCTTGGCACCATTGCCCTTTCCGGCAGGCCTTCAGTAGACACAAACACCTGTGAATCTCTCAGCAGCCCCTGCCCTGACTTCCTTCCTCCCTTCCTCTCTCACCCACATCCATAATGCGCATTTTCATTAGGTGTTTTGCCCAGTGATCAGTTGATTTGCTGTATTAGAATTGCAAACAAATGCTCTCATTTCATCCTTCTCTCCTACCCTCCTGGCATCTAGAATTCAGCATTGATTTTTCTGGCCCTGCTTCACTGCCTGACTGACACTTCTTCTTGACTCTCCCTTGGAGCCCTTGGGTTGACTCACCAGGTCCCTGGTGCAGTGCAGAACGGATTGGCACATAACCTGAAGCTGAGGGTGAGTTGACTTGGCCCTTTTTCCTTCCTCTTCTTCTCACAAGGGGCAAGGCACAGTGGCCCTTGGATTCTGCCTCTATGATTCAGCTGACAACTAATGGGTACTTCCTTCAAGTCTCTTTCAAAAGCGAGGGGAGCAAAGAGACTACTAGAAAATGTGTATTCCTGGGATGTGGGACCAGGTGACTTTTCACCTCCTAAGCACTGATGTTTCCAGCCATCCCTGGGGTAACCTGAATTTCTGTGGAGGAGGCCATCACTCTGGAGCTAAATGGTTTGGAAGATATGAAGGAAGTCAAACAGGCACAGTGAAAGGTAACCAGGTACCATGGTGCAAACCAACGGCCCAGGATCTCTGAATGCATCAGAAGGCTTTGTGAAACTATAAATATTTCAAAAGTATTTTGAGTGATCCCCACAGGTCATCTTCACAGTACAGCTCAGGAAGGCAGTCATCTCTTAAGCGTAAGAACCCTAGTAACTGTGCATGTAACCTCTCACTCAACTTGCAGTTCTGTCTCTGAGAAGCATGTAGGCTTCTGGGCACCAAATGGGACTACACGTACCTTTCTGAACTTCCCTTTGCCAGTGAATGCTGACCAGTGGGGGCCCATGTTTGAATTTTATGAGAGTTACTGCTTGCCAGTATGACATGGGCCCAGTGCCTTGTAAAGTGGTCACTGGTGAGCAGCTTAACAGTAGTGAGACTGCAGAGGTATGCTGAGGCTAGTGGTTGCCAGTTAAGGAGAAGTGATTGCTAAAATTTTCATGATTATTGTGATCTCCTTGTTAAATCAATTGGTATCTTGGGCTTATACTGGTGGGAATAATTATACCACAGAAACTGACATATGCTATGAATTAGGATTTTTCTTTCCCTGGAGAGCCAGAGAATTTGGTGAAGAGGGGGCCCAGTTATAGGATCAGGTTAATTGAGAGCAGAGGCACAGGAAGAGTAGCTAAGGTGAAAGAAATGAGGCAAGTCAAGGAGCCCATACTCTTCAATAGCTTGGAAAAAGCAACCTCTAATTGAGCAATCATCCCTCTACCTAGGCACAACATCATGGCCCTAAGCCACAGGTTATTTCTTCCCTGGAGAAAACAATTGTTGGGGAGGTTCCGTGACTTAAAACTGATGAAACAGATGAGATTTTAGCACTGTCCTTTTTTTAGAAGCTACAACCTTCAGACAGAAGACTCAGCAAAGTGCTCTTGACCATAGACTAAATTCTGCATGCGACATCCACAACCACAGGCTGTCTCCAGCTACTATTCTAAAAATGTTTATTCTCCACAGCTAACTGATGAGTTCATGAAAAGCGGAGACTGCACCTTCTTATAAATCCTTGACAGCGTCTAGTAAAGTCCTAAAGATATAAGCAATTAACAAATATTTAAGTTATTAACTGAATTGCTTTAAATCTAACTGAATTGTATCAGTGGCAAATCACTGGCTATTTATGAAAGATCAAGCCCTTTGAAAACTTTTTTTTCTAATAAGACAAAAATTAGCTGGCTGACTAGACAAACAGACAGTGGGTCAGGCATAAACTTGATCTCATTATTTATCTTGAGCTTGTGCCTGTGGTTCTGCTCATTCCCACTGTGCCATAAACTTGCTTCATTCTCTGTCGTTTCCCAGGATCCCAGCCTCTTCATCAGACCTATATGGCTTGAAATTTGAGTTCTTCATAAGCTAACAATTTGGTCCCTGACAATGCTTGACTGTGTTCCCTGGGCACTCCAAATTAGGGCAATCCAAGGTCCGATCAGGTCAAGACAGCAAAGCTAGTCCCACCATGCCCACAACCAAAGAGGCTCAGAAGCAGGGAGAAACCATCAACTTCAAGTCTCCTGCCTTGGCAGGGGTCTGTTATGGGTGACCCATTTCAGAGAAAGCAGAGTATAGGGAGATGAAGAAACAAACTTTGGTCATGTAGCACCAGCTCTGCTCCCACTAGGGGTGAGGAGGCAGATATATCTTGTTTGGAAATCTGTCCTTTTCTGTGTTGACCTGTCACCTGTGACTGCCTCCACTCATACTGATTCTCTGTCTTTTTAATGGGTTCACTCAGAATCTGGAGTGATACTCCTTTACTGCCCTGGACAAGAGGCATTTTTGCCGATTGGGTGTTATCTGAAAACAGAGAGCTGTTCTCTTCAGCCTCGCAACTGGAGTCCAAACTGGTTCCACTCAAAGATGCTGGTGCGTGTTCACCTGGGAGGGGCCAAGACCTCTGAGAATCTTCTGGGGCTCTGGAAAATGCTCACCAATCACATTTTCACAAATGATTTTACAGAGTTCAGAAGCCTCCAAATGCTCAGTGACAATGATGGTGGTGGAAGGCATTCCCATACCAACAAAATCCAGATTAAGGCAACTGATGAAAGGCCACTCTCAGTCACATTGTCCGTTTCCTTTCTGGACACAAGTTCCTGCTGTCATCACTTTGGTTCCCTCGCTCCCCAAAGAAGAAGATGGGGGTGCATGGGCCCCTCCACATACAGACAAACACACTGATGTCCAAGGAGGCTGTGTACACCCTCATCTTACACAGTAAGCCCTGAAGAGAGAAGGAACTGAGAAGTAGGTCCAGGAGGCTGTGGTTCTTTCTGGTACTGGGTGTAGCTGTATAATGCTGCTCTCTGAGATCTCAGAAAAGACTCCACCAGACTCTGGCCTTGTCTCTCCCTGACTAGGAGTTTACACAGAAAGGTTTTCAAAGGGAAAGAGGGCTTCTCCTGGGAAGCAGGTGGGTCTTCCTGCAGAGACAAGCAGGGCTGTCTGTCCAGTGTTGTCTTTCCGGGTCAGACACAATGTCCTCCAGACATCAGCCCTGACACACTGACAGGGGTTTTGGAAGGGCCATGGGGTCGTTATAGTGATTGCTATTAGGAGGCGGGGCCTGGTAGGGCAGGTGGGTCACTGGGGGTGTGACCTTGAAAGCTATATCTCCCCTCCCACCTACTCCCATCTCTCTGTATTTCCTGGTGCCATAATGTGAGCAGCTTCCCTCTGCCATGTCCCTCTTTCATACTGTTCTGTCTTGGAGATGGTCAACTATGGACTATCACTGTGAGCTCAAATGAACGTTTCCTCCTTTAGGTTGTAGATGCTGTGTATTACCTCTCAGTGACATTCCCGCACCTTGTGGGGAAGAGGCAGTAGGCTGAGCAGGCAAGCAAACATTAGTCTGTGGAGAACCTGTCTAGGAAAAGACAGAAGTAGAGTTTGGCCCATGGGCCAAGTGAGATGCCAAGAAGGGCAGGCAGCATTGGCCCCTGTAAGAAAAGAGAGCTTGGGCTCCTGCACTGCCTCCATGGCTCAAATCAGAGTGGGCATACCGAGTAACAGCAGGGGCAAGCAGTGCGGGCTGCGCACATTTATTGATAGGAAGGACTTTCTTAGAGATTACAGCCCATCATTCCTCTTTTTTTTAATCAAGAAAACTTCCACATCTTTCAGACTAAATCTGTACATTCTTCCCAAAAGGAGCCTCAGAGTATCAGCTACCAAAATATTACATCACACTTCCTCATGCCTTCTTCCTTTCCCGCCAGAAAAAGATGTTGGAAGGACACTCAAGAGGTTCTTGGCCTTTTCTCTTGGTTTTATTTTTGTCTCAAGTCTGGCTTAACCATGGGAGGCAGAGTGATGGCAAGAAGATGTTTTCCTCTCTGCTTTGGCCAGACGGGTGTTTCCAAAAGAACTCAAGAGCATTTATCTGTCATCATCTTCCCCAGCAAGGCATCCTGACACTATGCATTTAGGAGAAAGGAATCAGACCAGCATGGAAAGATGGAAGAAGCAGGAAAAAAGATCAGGCTTCTGCCTCCTACATTCATGCCCCACCCACCAGGATGACGCTTCCCAAGTCACCGCAAGCCTTTTCCACCCAGGGAGTTTATAGCATGCCCACCTCTACTAAGTACATATTAACAGGGCTCAAAAGGCAAGGAAGAAAGGAAGTAAAATAGTCTAACACAGCAAAAGCAATGGTGGCCATGAGGGGTTGGGGAGTCCAAAAAGACACAACCCGAGTTCCTTGTTACCTCAGATTTCTCTGGGAAATGGTCCCTAGAGAGCACTCTGGTACCACAATGCATGGTGCGCAAGGCATGAGGGCCAAGGTCCCAGCTCCCTGGAGCATGATGCTCTATCTTCTCCGGTCCATAGGGAAAGAGGCAGAAAAGGCAGTGTGGGCATCTGCTCATGAGCAACTCTATTCCAACTCAAGCTCTCTGGGCTGAGAAAGGGAAGAGGAGGGGGACAGGAGCCTCAGTGTAAGGGGTCAGAGAAACAAGTATCAGCTGCTAGACAGCTCCCAAGATGGTGGGAAATGAAGGCCCTAATTACCTTCTTCCATTGGTGATGACCTTGGGTCACCATGCACCAGCAATTATTTATTCTGGCAAAGTGATTAGGGAATTGGGACCAGGGAATTGATACATGTTGGTGTAGAGGCACATGGGAGTTCCCAAGGTGAGGATGGTAGTGGGGAAGATGCTTCTCTTGCATCTGCCTCCTTCTAATTGGGGTCACCACAAATGTCAGTTAGGGAGCTATGCATTGTCTCCTACTTTTTGGCTCATGGTGTAATATCTGGAAGCCCAGAAGTGACATGAGAAAAAAAAACAGAGGAAGAAGGATGAGACCAAAGGAAATAAGACTACTAACAAATGCAAATCTTATGTAAATCGGGTACAAGATGGAGTCCTTTCAGTGAATGAGTGTAGAGCCATCAGATCAGGACAGAACTACAGCAAAGACAGCAGTGGCTAAAGTGATGCAGACCCTAAGCTGGGATAGACTATGAGGCAGGAGTCCCTGGGTGTGGCCTTTGGACCAGCAGCAGCCCCTGGAAATGCAACTGTCTAGCTTTCTTGACTCAGGAACTCCAGCAGGAAAGCCCAGCTGTCTATGGTGTAACAGGCCCCTGGGTGATTCCAATTCACATGCAAATTTGAGAACCAGCCTTGCAAGGAAAAGAAAGTCCAGTTTTCAGTTCACCCTTTATCTACTATGAGTGCTTAAAGTTCCTCTAGGGAGCTTGGTATCTATTCCACTGGTGCCCAGCAATGTTGTCTTTGACCCATCATCTGAAGGAGGGAGGGAGAGAAACACGGTCCAAGAGGTGGAGCCATTTGATCAAGGTCAGATAACAACTCTCATTCCAAAGCTCTTGTTGTTGCCATGATAGCATATTGCCTTTACTTATTCTATAAATATTAAAACAATAACAAAAATCTGTATTATCCTTGCAGTTAATTTGCCAGCCATAAAACCCAAAGCCACCTGCTCACATGTGCAAGAGGAGCTAGGGTTCTGTGAGGAGCATTCTGTGGTTCTTGAAGCTGGCTGGGAAATGGCCAGGAGGATGGAGTCAGAATGGACACAGAAAGGACCTTGTTGTAGGCTGACTTATGCATCCTCCAAATTCACTTGTGGAAGTCCTAAGCACCAGGACCTCAGAATGTGACCCTATTTGGAGATGGCCTTTAAAGAGGTCATCACATTCAAATGAAATTGTTAGTGTAGACTCTAAATTTAATGAGCTGGTGTCCTTATAAGAGGAGAACATTAGAGCATAGACACAAGGGAAAGACCACATGAAAACACAGGGAGCAGACAGCTGTCTGTAAGGCAAAGAAAGAGGCCATAGAAGAACCGGTCCTACTCACACTGACCTTGAACTTCCAGCCTCCACAACTGTGGAACAATAAATGTCTACAGTTTTAGTCACCCAGTCCATGGTTACAGCAGTCTGAGTGGGAAAGTAACAACATCTCCCTGCCCTACCATGTGCATTCACTGCACACAGCTCCTTCAGCACCTCCTGGGGCTAAGGCTGGCCAGCAGCACAGGTTCTGTGCATCCCTGACAAGGTGGTGGGACCTCCCTCAGGGAGACAGGATGCTCTGAGAGGCAGCGCCTGCTATCAGCCTGCACATCCACAGCAGGTATCCACAACCACTGCTGCTGTTCCAGTATCTGCCTCCCTACCAGCAGGCACCTGAAAAGAGCAGTAAACCTGAGGAAGGAGGCTACAACACCAAGATGCCTCTTTATGTAGAACAGGTTTACCTTCAGGGGCTGGGAGGGGTACCTGGCTTTCTGGATGGTGCAGCAGGGAATGAAAGACATGCAGGTGGCAGCTGGGCAGCAAAGCAAAACATGAAGAGAGGGTAAAGGAGCGAGCCCACACTGGCACGCCCAAGTAGATCTCTCTCTCTCTCTTACACACACACACACGCACACACACACACACACACACACACAGTGAAAGGCTGCTGCATTTACACCTAGAGACCTGCCAAATCCTAATGCACTCTACGAGTGTGTATACACACACACACACACACACATGCTCTCACACACACTCACACACCCTAGGATGACACACAGGCACCGCCCACTCGTCTGCTGGGAGCCCCACAGTATGTTATCTGACTGAAAGTGCTCCTTGAAGAATCTCTACTCTGCATTCTACCCACACCCTCTCTTTGGGCTTCAAAACTGTGTGCCAAGCATGCAACTGTGAAGCGAGTTAGACAAGCAGAAAAGGCTGCCAGGCCAGTCCATGTGGCCTAGCAGAGAGCCCACAGCTAGTGTGGGGGGCAGCTGCAGGGCTCCCACTTGACTGAAGCAGAGATTGCCCTCAGCTCCCCTGCCAAGACCCACCCACAAACCCCTCTCCCCTTTCAGGTGATCTTGGTGGGGTTGGGATGGGGTGGTTGAAGTTGTTACAAGGTGGCGCCAACTGCAGCTGCAGCTCATAACACAGCCTCTCTTCTCTGGCCATGAAATAAGACTGACAGGAGGGTAGCGGGGAGAGGAAGCCATTTGTATTTATTTATTGCCAGAGTGTTTAAGGGTCCAGGTTTGCCTCTGTTCTCTTGTTATAAGCTCAAGAGGGCTCTCTGGGCCCCTATCTCTACCAATATCCTCAGAAAAAGCTGGAGGTGCAGAGCTAAACCAAACAACCAGAGGGGCTAATCAACCGGGTCTGGACGGTGATGGGATTAAAGTCAGTGACAAATTTTATTACAGCGCTCTAACTGTGCCCAGATAAGTGTGTGACGAGAAGATAACAACGCAGCTGTGAGCCAGCAGGCCACGGGGGAGCCCTTCACAGCCTGAGCCCTGGGAAGGGCCAAAAGCAGACAGAGCGGAGGGGCGGGGGAGAGGGCCGAGGAGGAGTTGATACATCAATCAGAGGATTCATACCCAGGGACTGCCCTCCGCCCAGGTCTCCTGAGAGACTGTGGATGAAGCCAGCCATGACTGCTGCGTTCCTGCAGAGATGCCGAGAAAGCCCTCACACACCTCTACAGCCCCCAGTCACCATTTGGACTTTAATGGTTCTGGCTTTTTTAAACCTCATCAACTTTTTATATCTTCTGAACTCATTTTGCCCACACTGGACCCTGTCTTCCATTTCACATGAACATAGGGAATTTGGAGCTTTTTCTCAGGTACTTAGATGGGACCTTTGTACTTTTTTTTAAACTTTCTAATTTGAAATAATTTGGGGTTTCTAGAAGAGTTGCCAAGGCAATGCACAGAGTGGCTCTATATCTCATGTTAACACCTAACATAACCGTGGTGTGATCACTAAGCCACATTCACATGGCACAGTTAATTAAATTCACATGGCAAGAGTTACACTTGGATGCCAGTTCTCATCAGTGTCCACCTGTTATTTCAGGATCCAAACAGGATATGTGAAGGATGTCTCACATCTCAATATTTTTCTTCCTAACCATCTTAGAATCTTTGTTACTAAGAAAAGTGAATTACAATTTGGTGAAAGGAATCTTAAAGTGTCTATGTTTTAGGTCTACTGTGTCCATCCCACCAGCCAACCTTCTCCTGTGATGCCGTGAGAACCATACATAGCAGCAGAACAACTGGAAATCCTATGATGGCACTAGTATGGTCTTTATGAAGGCAGGTTCTGTTAAAATTGAGTTATGATGGTATCTTCCTCCATAGTAGGCTGAATAGTGGTCGCAAAAGCTCCAGGTTCTAATCCCTGAAACCTGCAACAATTGCCTTTTGTGGCACCTTGTATGGAAAAAGAGAATTTGCAGACATGATGAGGTTAGGATCCCAAGAAGGGAGAGATCATCCTGGATCATCTGCAGAATCCTAAATCAGTCACAAACGTACTGCTAAGAGGATGGGGGAACTCTTACTACACAGAGGAACAAGCCACAGGAAGACACCGCAGGGAGGGATTTAAAGGTGCCTGCTGTTGGCCTTAGGGATGGAGCACCGACTCAAAAACAAAGGACTCCAGCTCTGGAAAAGGCAAGGACATGGATTCTGTAGAACTTCTAGTTGTAGTACAGCTTTGTGCACCCCTTGATTTCTGTCCAGTGAAATCCCTCTTGGATTTCTGACCTCCAGAGTTTTAAGAGAATAAATATGTGTTGTTTGAAGCCATCAAGTTTGTGATAATTTGTTACAGCAGCCAGAAACAACTAATATTTCTTTTCACTTAGACAGCTGGCCCTCAATAAACACTTACGGAAATAATATACCTGTGGCTATCTTTTCCCCAAACCCATTCTACTATGTAGTCTAAAAATAACTTGGCGTACCCTTTCTGCTCTTTTCTTTTCCAGCCTCCTGAGACTAAAGCACCCTTTTAAAGTACCTCGTTCATGTTTGGTAGTATCCATGAAAGCAGAATTCATTAAGTGACCAGGAATTTCACTCCTACATAGATTCCCAGTAGGAATGGGAATATATGTGGTCACCAGAAGGCCTACACAAAGAAAGAAGAGCAGCATTGTTCGTGTAAGACAAAAATCATAAACCATTCAAATGCTCAACAACAACAACAAAGTGGAAAACAAAATTTTGGTAGATCCATACAAAAGAATGTTATACAAAATTAAGTGAACAAGTTACAACTGCAGATAATGACGCAGATCATGCTAGCACACACAACATAGAGCAAAAGAGATGAGATAAGGGAGTGTGTCCCACACAGAGGCATAGGGATCAAGCACCAAACTGATAAAGCAAGTCTGTGCTGCAAGGAGATGGGAGGGCAGGTGCCCCCAGAGGGTCAGGGCTGGGACTTCAAGGGGCAGGAGGGACCTTCTGGGAATCGGGAATGTTCTGTTTCTTGCTTTGTCGTGGAGGAGCTGGGCTCGTGAATATGCACCAGAGGGAGTACTCAGGCTATATGCACCTCCCTGTGTGAATATGGTAATGCTATAGAAAGGCACCCAGGAAACCCACACTGTAGACAGTCCTCTGCCAAGCCCGCACACTCCCAAAGCTTGTGTAGGGCAGAGTGAGGCTGTGTTTCACAGGACGAGCACAGCAAACAAGGCCTGCCTATTACCGTAATTACCTCTCTGAGAATGTGCAAAGCCCTTATTTTCCCTTCACGTTTATGATGTGGTGGGGACACGGATGCAATTACAACCCTGAAATATGCAGCTTAGGAAACATAAATACATACATCTATACAGGCCTAGGTAAAGCCCATATATTCACATGATGTGACCAAACCAGAGTCATCAGAGCCTGAGCAGTGCTTTGCAGCCCCAAAATGGGAAGCTTCCTGACCCTCTGGGTTTCCCTGTGAACAAAGACTTCAGCAATTCCAGGGACTAAATGCTCCTGAGCAGATGGCTTCCCAGGACATAGCCTCTAATTTAAAAATTACACCAAGAAGCATGCGGTGGACTGACAACTGGTGGTCAACTTGTAACACCCAGCTGACTGAGTCAGCATTGGTGCTGGGTATGGGAGGCCCACCTGAGGATTGTTGCCAGCAGCATAAGAGGCAGAACTGGCAAAGAAGAAAGGGAGAAGCTGTTGGGAAGCTGTTAGAAGCTGTAGGGAGCTGTTGGTTTTTCTGGAGAGCTTGTCATGCTGGCTTTCCTGATAAACTTAGCTATTCTCATTGGAGGAGGAGCTTGGGACCTTACTGTTGCTGAGAATGGCTGCAGTTCACTTTGGAGCAGCTCTGGTCCTTACTTTGAGCATCACTTCCTAGCTCTAGTGCAGATCCCTCAGCCTGCTAGCACAGATCTTTCATCCCACTGGCACTGACTTTCTAGATTCCACCACTGACCTTTGGGCTTCCTCGCACAGATCTAAGAAACAAGCCTGCATGGGACATTGTCGTGGGCTTTAGGCCTCCAGCTGGACTTGCAGGGGGCGTTGTTATGGGCTCTAGGTCTTCAGCTGGACTCATGCAGGACATTACCGTGGGATCCAGGCCCTCATTTGGATTCTTTGGTCTTTGGTGTGTGGATTGATTTCCTGCACTTTTTGTATATGACACTTTGGGTGACTATTATAAAATAATTCTATAAACTATGTATACTGTATTAAATTATATTATTCCCCTTGTAAGCCCCAAAATACAACAAAGCACAAGGCAAGAATTTAAGTAGTGGCCATTGTTTCTAATACCAACAAAATTTTTTTGTTTGAGGAAAAGCTCTCATTTCCTTATTAGCATTTCAACCTCCTCGATGATGAGCTATCACTCCAGGGAAGTTAGAAAGAAATGGAAAAACAGCACATGTGAACCAGATAGATCCTATTTCCCTTGCAGTACAGAAGAGGATGCCAGGGAAAGATCTTAAGGAGTAAGCAGCTAGACTAAGTTTGGTTTTGCAGATTTTTTCAGGGTGAATCACATTAGGGTGTGAGGGGCAGGTTTCCCAGGAAGAAGATGGATGACGTTCAGTCCTGAGGTTCTGGATGTGGTTTATTCTCTTGCTGGAGGAGTCCTGCTCTCAAGCAGGAAAGCTCCCCCCACTCCCCAGGAAGCACCCCAAACCACGGAAGAAGAATTTGGGAACGCTTGGGTGGCTTTGATAATGTGTCTCGCACCCCTCCCTGAAGTGAGGATAACTGGAGCTTGCTAAATCTCAAAAGTGTTTGGTTTTTCAAATCCATGTTTTTACCAAAAGTTCATCTGCTCACACCTGCTCCCATTCTCCCCTCCCCCCCATGATCAACGTGCACGTGGGCACACAGCATGGCTGTCATCGCGGCCTACAGCAGTGTGATTTAGGGAAAGGGCCCCGTATTCACACAGCGTTTTGTGCTCAAGGTAGGCGATGAAGCAAATACACGAGGAGCAAACACCCTCACCTCCGGCCTCCAAGTTTCCGAAGGTCCAAATGTACAAATTGCACAAAGACAAAGATACTGAGGGCCATGTGCAACACGAGTGCAACCGAAAAAGAATTTAAACCGTAAGTTCTGCAAACATCTTCAGAAGTAGTCACTTAGAAAACTCTGAGCTGCATGCCCACCACTTCCTCCTGAGGCTTCATCAAGTGACAGAGTCACAGCCTTCCCAAAGGTTCAGGTGTCAAGGGACACTGGCAGAGGTTTTACCAGGGAGAAACCAAGGCAGGACACCTGGAGAGGGTGTCAGCTGAGGGGTGGGACTTGGATATTTGCAGCAAAAAGTGTTTACACTCAAAACTGTATGTATGCCACAGGCTATCTGTGCCTCAGTTTCTCTTTCTTTCCTTTACTGCCTAAAGTGAGATGAATTATACCTGCTGCTGATCTCCTGTATTACTCACTGTGAGGAAAAGTTAGGTTTTTCAATGAGAGAGAGAGATTAGGATTTAAACATCTCAGAAAAGAGCCCCTCGTGATCCTCTTGTAAATCCAGTGGGCCTCGCATACAACCTCAGCCTCTCTTGTGTGGTTGAACAAACAAAAAAGTCACCAAAGATTTAGAAAGATACCACAGGACCAAAAAATATAAAAAAGATGAGAATTATCTTAAGAAATATTTTCTATTAAAAAAGAAGTGTTTTCTACAAGATAACTTACTATAAGAGACAAAGTGGGAGAGCATGTTTGGGAAATGTTCATATTTGTTTTTCAATAAAACCAAGGAGGACATTTGTTTGTAAAACCAATGTAAATAGTATCTAGAGAAGAGGTCAGCAAACTTTCCCTTTAGAAGCCCCGAATCAATATTAACAGGTTTGAGGCCACACAGTCTCTTTTAAAACCAAGCTTCCCAAAGCAGTATCAACATGTAAACAATACACAAACTATATAAGAAAGTGAGTGGAACCTGATCTGGCCTTTGTTGTCATTTGCCCTTGTTCAGCTAGAAGGAAGGACCAGAGGCCTGCTAAGTTTGCAGGAATAGCTCACAAAAGCAGTAAGCAGTAGGAAAATACTGCAATTAATAAACTAAATACACCCTTGCAAAACTTTCCTAGAAATCAAGTGATACTGAGAAAAAAATGAGACCTGGATAACAAAACCATGGGCCATACGGAGAGAGAATCCTCCAAGGAAGAAACAGCTCAGAGAAGAAATGGCAAAGATGGTTACTGACAGCAATAAGAATGACCTCCCTTGCGTTGCAGGCTTGAGGCTGCAGATTGAAACAGCGTATCTAAGTGTAATGCAAAGGAAATTAAGTCAACCCACACACATATCCTAAATAGTATTTCTGATATCTAAGGAAAATTCTATAAATCTTCAGACAGAGAAAAGGACAAGATCACCTACAAAGGAATCAAAGTCCACCTACCCTCCGGCTTCTCTTCTAAAGTCACTGCTCAGAGAGAATGGAGTGATTTCAACAACTTTGAGGAAATAAAAATACTCAGTCAAGTTTTCATTTACATGTAAGGTCAGTAGAAAGTAACTGTCAGACATCCAGCTTAAAAATTACATACCTTCCTTCATGCAAAAAATCTGCATAACAAATGCTGAGAAAGGAGACAAATCAAAGTAAGAACCCACAGGTGAGGAATTTGCAGTCTAATAGATCTGCAAGCAATGGTAAATTGATAGTTGTCTAAACAGTGTAAGTTTTTATAAAATAGTAGCATCATCAAAAAGAATGCTTGAAATGGATGAGCAAACATTGAAATTAGCATAGTGTAAAGGCGCTATATTACTACGTTTCATAAAACCTAGATCATGTTAACAAAAATTGGAAAGTGGGAGGAAAAGGCTGCACAATCAGTATTTAATTTTTAACTTTGATGCTTAGGGAATATGGGCTTAAATATGCTTTCAAAATTTAAAGGTAACCACTATTAAGTTAAAGTAGGATGAATAGTTTTCAAATCACCAGAGGGAGAGAAAGTAAAGAAAATCCCATCAATCCTTATAACAAAACTTAACAGGAGATAAAAAGGGGAAAAAGGAGTAAATGCATTAGAAAGAGAACCAGAAACCTTACAGATAAAGGAAACAAGAGCACTGCAAAATATCAGACTTTCATTAATAGTCATGTCTGAAAAATAACATGATCACAGTAGGAAGTGTTCACAATAAAAAGCGAGGGAAAAAACGATAATAAATATACATATGTGGAATCTCAACTTCACATATATTTATACTGTACATTTATAAGGGAAAATGTCACAAGGATACACTGAAGTAGCAACAATTTTTGAAGGTAGTAGGATTTCAGATGATTTTGATCTCCCACGTTTTCTATATTTTCCACAAATGGTATGCATTGTTAAAATTATTTTAAAAAGCAATCCATGATATAAGAAAAATTTTAGGGAACAATAAAATCAAGCTGATCGTCTTTCTATGGTAGACAGGGGGATAGAGGATTTGGAATGTATTGTCTACCCCAGGGTAGGTTCATGCGGTCGGTAACAACATTGGTTTGGAATCTGCATTGTCTACCTCTTGCTGCTTACAGTAAAATCTTAGCCCTCAGGATTCTCAGAACATAGCAGAAAAAATTACTATAAAACCTTTAATTTCCAGATTCCTTACTATGTGCTTTGTGTAACATGCTTTATGTAACATGCCCCAACAAGCCAGAGACATAGGTATTATCAGCACCATTCTACAGACGAGGAAAGTGAGGCCAGCGAAAACAAGAGACTGCTGGAGGTCACATAACTAGGAAAAGTTGTCAAGATTTCAAACCAGCCAGCCTGTGTTCAGCCCATGTGTCAAATAAAAAATACAAGGAATGTTTAAATTTTAAAAATGTATTTCACTTAAGAGTATGGCCTCAAGGCACATCCATTTAGCTAGGAATGTCTCAAGCTTATCTTTATGGCAGAGTAGTACTCCATTGTACAAAAAATCCCAACATCTTCTCCATACTCTTTTTTTTTTTTTTATTTTAGAAACATAAAAGTACAAAAACATATTGACAAACAGACACCCATTATCATAGAAAATAGTACAATCACAACTAATCTATAGACAAGGTGATATGGTCTCAACAGTAGTTGTTGCTTTATCCATTGATATCTTCGAATTGTAGATGTATGGACCCATATA
>PVLD010006496.1:65310-100275 GCA_004027595.1 Dinomys branickii | reverse complement strand
CTCTGGATGCTGTCCAACATAATGTTACCTTCACCTTTGTTACTCAGTTACACAGATGATGGCCCAATTGATCATTCAATTTTTCTCCTCCCTCATCTCCGTTGCCCCACCACTCAATCAGTCATCTTCCCTGTGATAATAACTGTACTCCTGGGTTTATCTATACCCCTGGACTCTCGCCTTGGGAAGAGATATAGCTTCCTCAGACTAAACTATAATATACATGGGTGTATACAAACTGCCATGGTCGGAGGTGGAAAAGCACATATGCTCACAGCAGACCGCCTGGCTCCACCCTGTCACCATGCTATGGGTGGGGGCGGGTCCAGTCTGTGAGGTGCCCTCAGCGGGGCCCTCAGTGGAGCAGCCGCGGGGCCCACCGCTACTTAGAGGGCATGATTTGGAAGGGTGTGTCCTTGTCCCTGCCTTCTCTTCTCTCATTTTGCTTCTTGGCTACCATGAAGCAGGTGAGTGGCTTTCCTCTACCAGGCCTTTCGACAATGCTGTTTCTGCCTTAAAGTCTGCCAAACATAGACTAAACTCACTGTTAAGGCTTGTGTCTGGATGTCTCCAAAGGCTCACAAGATCATAGGTGGGGCTTTTTCAGAGGTGGCTGGAATTGATTCATGGAACAATGCTAGGATCAAGGGCAGTAGGATTAAGGGTATGAGTGCTACATGCCCTAAGTAGCCTACAAAGAGCTGTCTGTGGTCATCCCTGGCTTGTTTTTGATACCTTCTGCCCATCATAAACTGTTTCTCCTCTGCAGGCCCTGTCTGCCATACAACTTTGCCTTGGAACCAGCCAATTATGGACTAAAACCTCTACAAACTATGAGTTAAATAAACCTTTCTCCCTTTAACTTGGAGTGTCGGGTATTCTGTCTCAGCAACAAAAGAAAAGTAACTAAGACACCCACAAAAACTAGACCAAAATAAACCTCTCCTTTAAGTTGCAGGTACTGAGTATTTCATCCCAGTGACAGGAAAGCTAATATACACAGTAAAAAATGTCGATGAATTTCATTGTATAAATGCTTAATTCAAGATTAACACTCAACTTCTAATGGATAAATGTTGCATAATGACAGTTCAAATATCTGATAAAGAAGTAAGTCTTAGAAAAGATTTTAGCTTTACAAATAGACCTAAGATAAAGCAACTATAAGGTCTATCTACAGCTATAAGATATCATCTTATTTTTATTCAATTACAAGTAAAAGATTAATACTTTGTCACAGTAACAAAAAGGAGAGCAAAGATTCTTTTATTTACTTACTTATTTTTGGTCTTTTTTTGAGACAATCTCACTGTGCAGTTCAGGCTGGCCTTGAGCTCACTTTATAGCCCACGCTGGTCTCAAACTCCCAACAATCCTCCTGTCTTAACCTCCCTTGTGCTGGGATTACAGGCCTGCACCACCACACCCCAAAAAAGATTCAAGATTAATAGTAGTACAAAACCAAATGTTGCTTCTGCAGAGCAATTTGGCCACACACTACAAAAGTGTCTTGTTTTATTTAACCTCATCATTCCATATTTGGTAAATAGGTTCCAACAAAATTACTCAAAGGGGTGAGCTAAAGAGGGCTGTTGCACTAAAACGGCTTACAGCTGAATTATTTAAAACAGTGAAGTCGGGCGTGGTGGCACATGCCTGTAATCCTAGCACAGGGGAGGCTGAGGCAGGAGGATCATTGTGAGTTTGAGACCAGCTTGGGCTACAGAGTAAGCTCAAGACCAGCCTGAACTGCATAGCCAGATGCTGTCTCAAAAAGACAAAAAAGCAAAACCAAAAACAAAACCCATAAAACAGTGAAAAACTGAAGCAATCTGAATGACCAATGAATGGCAAACAGTTATATAAATGAAAACTTAATGTTATGTTCACCTTACATGCTAGATTCATACATACATGAAAAGGGAAAAATACAGGACACAATGTTACAGGATAAGCATTAAGTAGGTTTAAAAAAAAAATCTTGCTGAGAACAGGTCCAGAAGAGCAAAGTAGGAGGGAGGAGGTGGAACTGTGGGCAGAGACCTAAGAAAAGAGAAGGATGCCTTGAAGGGAAGTAAAGGTTTGACTTTGTTTTATTTTTAGGACTGGAGAGATCAGCCCCTAGGAATTTGGATGAGGTCACCCACAGAACTGTATGGAACAGAGGAGGGCCCAATAACCAAGAAAAAAGTGCTAAAGACTTGGAAAAACCAGAGGTGTCTCAACAGCAAAGTGGAGGAAACTTTGCAGCAAGCAGAACAGGCAAACTCAGGAGTACATACAGCAGACAGCAACACATATAGACCTTTACAGAGAGTACCTGGCTGTGCAGGGAAAGAGGGCAAAAGGCACTCTCTCCACTCCGGGGCAGGGCCTCAGCAAGTTCAGGATAGATCCATTTAAAGGCACTACTGGAACCTGGTGGTGAAGGTGTGGGCCCATAATTATAATCCCAACACTTTGGGAGACTGAGGCAAAAGGATAGTAAATTCAAGCCCGACCTAGGCAACTTTGACCTAGACAATCTAGTCTGTCTCAAAAGAAAAACATTTTTTAAAAAGACAGGGGATGTAGCTCACTGGCAAGCCCTGGGTTCTATCCTCAATACCAAATTACTATAGAAATATGTGAAATCGAGCCAGGTGTGGTGGTGCACGCCTATAATACCAGCACTCAGGAGGCTGAGGCAGGAGGATTGTTATGAGTTCACAAGTTCAAGACCAGCTCGGGCAATGAAGTGAGCTCGAGGCCAGCCTGAACTGCACAATGAGACCCTGTCTCCAAAAAAAGGGCAAAAAGAAAAAGAAAAAAATATGTGAAATGAATTCCTAGAAAAACACTAAGTTATCAAGAGAAAATAGAAAACAGAAAAGGTCGCATACCTTTTGTGGGGGTGGTAATGGGGATTGAGCCCAAGGCCTTCACACTAAACTACATTCCTGGCCACTGTGTTATTATTTTGAGATAGGATCTCACTAAATTGCCCAGGCTGGACTGAAACTTGCAGTCCTTCTGCCTCAACTTCCCTCAGCGCAGGGACTACAGACACATACCACCATGCCTTGCTACATAACCAGTTTTTTAAGAAATTTCAACAGTAGTTTAACATGTTTCCATTAAAAACAAAAATGCACACCAAAATAAAGATCCACCCAAGTCTGGACTTCTTTACAGGCAAGTTCTATCAGGTTAAGTACTCAGTCATTCCAACTTTACAAAAACCACAAATAGGAAAAGGAACATATCCTCTCATAGAAAAACCCAATGATTTATTAGAAAACAAAATCCAGGGCTGGGGATATAGCTCAGTGGCATAGGCGCTTGCCTGGCAAGCCTGAGGGCATGAGTTCAATCACTCGTACCAAAAAAACACAAACAAAATCCAGCATTATCTGCCTCGAAAGCATGAGGTTCTGCGTTCAATTCCCAGTACCACCCCCCAAATCCAGCATTATATAATAAATGACAACATATCATGACCAAATTGAGCCTAGTCTCAGGAACGCAGAATTGGTTCAGTATTAGAAAATCTCTTAGTATAATCTGAAACTTAGAACAGGCTAAAGGAAAAAAAAAAAGAATTTCTATGGGTGGAAATTCATTCAGGACAAGAAAAAAAAAGTAAAAAAAACTTGAAAAAGAAAACATGAGAAACCGACAGCCTACATCATTCAATAAGAGCTTTCCTTTTAACATAAAAACAAGTCAAGAATGCTCCCTTATCATAACTGCTATTCAACCCTGTAAAGGAGAGTCTAGCCAGGATATCTTTAAGTAACGAAAAGAAACAAAAAATACAATTTGCAGATGATATAGATGTCCTAAAAGAATCTGAACACTAATAGAATAATAATAAGATCATAGTTACTGGACTAAAATCACTTTATAAAGTCAAATGCATTTTTATAAATCAATGTGAAAGTGATACCATTTATAACAGTGACACAAATGTAAAATATCATAGGATAAATTTAACAAAATTTGTGCAAAACAAATACACCATTTTACTGAAAAAGTAACCTGCTCCCCTCACGGCAGCCAGGAAGCAGAGGAACCAGGGAAGGAGGTACACCTGACCAGTTCATAACCCCATTATTTGCCTCACCTGCCTAGGACCCCCACCTCCTACCATCACATTTAGCTATAGCACTCCTACCATACAATCTCCTTTCAAAAACCCTGCCTAGGAGCTCATGAGGTTTTAGGAGGGACATATAGCTATAAACCAAGTAACAATTCTCCAGTCAAACCACATGAATAACCTTTGGGGGTTAACAAAGTATTACAAAGTTTCAACTTCAATTTTAGAGTACATAAAGTACAGTCATTTTCCTTGAGTGTTTAATTTTGGGCTTTTAACATTAAAGTAAATCAGTTTGCTAGCTTTTAACCTCAACTTTTTCTCCTATTTTATTATATCTCAATGGTTATACAGAAATCTATTATGTAAACTGTACCGAAACAGCTCTCCAGTATTAAAAAAGCAACCCACGTGAGTCCTTTTCGTGTGTGTGCGCTAATTTCACGCAATGGCCTCAGAATTGTGACAATATTGGAACTAGAAAGGACCCTAGAGATCATCCTAATCCCTTATTTTACAGATGAGAAAAATTAAAACCTGAAGAAGCAAAGTGGTTACATGAGCCCATACAATGCATCACAGGCAGCAGGGATTGAGACTTAGGTCTCTCTGATTTGAAGACACTGCTCTTTCAGATAGGCTAAAAGCTACATTTCATGGCTTCCCTCAAATTTCAGCACATCCTCCTCCAAATAGCTCCCTGAAAGGAACTCGCCAACAACTCTTAGGTAAAAAGGAACTAAATTTCAAACAAAAATTGTAAACAGAACTCTTCAAAGTAAATTTCCAAGTAGAATACTTCAAAGTAAGATGACTCAACACCTACACTTTGGTATTCGTCCTACAAAGACCATTCTTCTACATAATCAAAAGGCAACCATCAAACTCATTAACTTTGACACAGGATGATAATCTAATCCTTAGATGCCAGTCTAGAGTCACCAACTGTGCCAATTCAGAATCACATGTATCGTGTATAGTTGTCCCATCTCCTTAGGCTCCTTCAGTGTGGAACAATTCCTCAGCTTTTTCTTCAGTTTCAATACTGAGGATCAAATCGAAGGTCTTGCATTGGCTAGGCAAGCGCTTTATTTCTGATTTTATCTCCAGCCTTTGTTTTATTCTTGTGTTAACTTTATTTTGAAGATTACTGGCCAACTCTTCTGTAAAACACCAGGAAATTAGGATTTCTCTGACACTGTTGCATAATTCAATTTGTATTAATTATGCATCAAATAGGTTGTTCCTATTCCCATGGAAAACTTGGTAAATTCTGAACTATACCAAAATTAAATGGAAATGGATTTTACACTTGATCTTAGCCAAAAGACTGAGAAATGATGGAAATGGATTCTAAAAAGTGGGCAAAAGATGTGACTGGACACTTCAGAGAAGATACACAAATGGTTAATAAACACATTAAAAGATGCTTAACACTAGTTATGAAGGAAATACAAAGTAAAGCCATAATGTAATGGCACTTATAAATCCACCAGATGAGACACAATTAAGAAGACTGACAAAACCAA
Source organism: Dinomys branickii (assembly GCA_004027595.1). Classification (NCBI taxonomy): domain Eukaryota; kingdom Metazoa; phylum Chordata; class Mammalia; order Rodentia; family Dinomyidae; genus Dinomys; species Dinomys branickii. Next base: position 94,665 of record PVLD010006496.1, on the reverse strand, counting down.
ATGTTAACTAAGAACGCAGAGAAACTGGGACCTTTTCCTATACCACTGACAGAAAGGTAAGATGGTACAGCTACTTTGGAAAATTGGTAGTTTCTTAAAAAGTAAAAACATTAATTTTTAAGTGTCAAGGCCATTAAAGTCAAGAGAAGTCTGAAATTGCTCCAGAGTGAAGGACACAAAGGAAATAAGACAACTAAATGTAACATATAATTGTTGAATGGGGTCCAATGAGTAGATAGTAGTTACATGTCAAGGTTAACCTCTTGAGGATAGTTATTTATGGTTATGTAGGAGTGTTCTTGTTTGGACATGAAAGTGTTCAAGTGAGAGGGCACACTGCAACAGCAATTTTTTCCCAATGGTTCAGGAAAAAAAATACTTTACATTACAATAGGTTCAATATTGGCTGGGCGTGGTGGCGCACAAGCACTCAGGAAGCTGAGGTAGAAGGATCACTGCAAGTTCATGGCCAGCCTGAGCTATAAAGTGAGCTCAAGACCAGACTGAACTGCATAGCAAGACCCTGTCTCAAAAAGACCAAAAAACAAAACAAAAAAATCCATAGGTTTTCAATACCACTGCTGCAGACTGTAACTCTAAGTTCCCTGGAGGCTAGATGCTCTGTTCACTGGTATTTCCCCAAACTATTTGAGACTTTTTGTAGCCCAGGCTGGTCTTCACTCACAACGATCCTGCCGCCTCAGCCTCCAGAGTGCTGCTACTACAGGTATGCACCACCATACCGAGCTACTATTTGGGAATTACTGAGTAACAGAGAAGACCAGGTGGAGTTAGATGCTTTGACCAGAATGATTTCATAAGTGTCTTATTTCCATTACAAACACACACCACATTACACAGTAATTTATTTTATCAGTCTGTCTTCAATGTAACAGCAACATTCTTGAGGAAGGAAGGAACATAGCCCAGACTTGGCACAGAAGAGGCCCTCTGACTATACTCAAAAAATGGGTGTGTACTGCCTAAAGTCACACAACTACAACCTGATACACAATCTCTCTGACCCAAATCCAGTCTTCACTTCCACACATGCTGCTTTATATTCTGGGAGGGTATTCCCAGGCACTCAGGTGAGGGAAGATCCAGGTTTCACCATGCCTATTTAATTCAAGGGAGTAACAACTGAGGTATAAGTATAGTATTCAGTGCTCTGCAAATTACCAACATTCTTTCATTAATTCCTCAAAATACTATGAGGTCTTTGTCAACTATATTTCATGTTTACAGATGAAGAAAAAAAGGCTGGGGTTGGATAACTTACCAAATGTATAAGGGAACACACACAAGTGATCAACCTCCACCTATTCCCCACTCAACTATAGAGACAGAGAAAGATAAAATCCTGGGGTGAGGTCTATAGCCAGGGATCAGGAATTCTGGCCTCAGAAAATATGTTCAAGAAGTCACTCAGTGGGTTCCTAGGTATTTACTATAGTGTTAGGCTTCATAACACAGACATAATCTTCCCTCAGAATCTCTGAGGACTTATTTCCAGGACACCCAGAGGATACCACAGTCTGTAGATGCTGAAATAGCACGGTATTTACATATAACCCTATACATCCTCTCATGTACTTTAAGCCAGCTCTAGATTACTTATAATACTTAATACCATATACAGGTAAATGCTATGTAAACAGTTGTTATAGTGCACTGTTCAGGAAATAAGGACAAAGAAAATGTCTGTACATGTTCAGCGCAGGTGCAACTTTTTTCTTTTATGTTTTTTATTTTCTATTGGTTAAATGTGTGGATGCAAACCTCAGAGGCCCAGTTGTATGTCTCATCTGTACGTATATATACATACATGTAAAATATTAAATGAATTTTAAAGCTCCCGTCCCACTGCACCAGAGACAGGAAAGCAGAACAGCCCTAAGAGGAAACCAAAGACCATCTGCCTCAAAGACCTCTCTCCTCTCCTTCCCTCCTTTCTCCACAGGCTCCAACAGCAACAAATAGTTTGAGTCTAGAGAAAAGCATGGAAAGCATAGCTTCAAAAATTTAAACTGGCAGATCAGTAACCTCACCTTGGACCTTAGGTTAGCAGTGGACATCTCCCAGGCTGGGTCAGATTCTCATCTCCCAAAACCACAATCACAGTATTCTCAGACTGGTAGCCAAGTGAACAGAAGATACATACCTTTAGGAACCTAGGGTCAGCTGTCTCCTGCCAAGAGCATGGGGAAGTATTAGAAGAGAAAGAAAAACAAAACATCTCTGCAGAGATTCAGGGTGCAAGATTTTGTATTGTAAAGAGGGACATATTTCCTGGTTCCGACTATATCTGAAGCTTTCACTGTACTTTCTGTTCTATGATACTATAAGAAAGGTACTGATCTTAATCATAAATTCCTCATTTTTTACAATCCACTGTCTACAAAAGAGTGTCTACAACACTCTAGCACAATACCCCACTTTTCCCCCAGCTACTGCCACATCATCCTACAGGTTGTGGCTTAAACTCCTCTTCCTCCAGGAAATTCTCTCTGACTACTAAGAATACAATGGCTTCACCTTTTATTATCCTCTGATATTAGTCACCATCTCATCACTCTCAGCAAATGTTACTACTTCCCCACTGGACTGTAAACTCTAAAGAATAAGAACCACTTCCATTTACCACAGGTACATGTTTAATAATATTTACTAAATAACTAAACATAACGTATCTGGTAGAGGTAAGTAGGAGGAGCAAGAAGAAATCAACACTATCCTCCAGGTAAACACTCAACTACTTTAACCCTACTCCTCCTCAAACACTTTTAGTTTTACCTTCCTCCAGTCTCCTCTTCAAGACTGAGTTAACAGTGACAATCATTTCATAGTGCAGTATGTAGGAAGCATGTTTCCATATAGTTTGCTGTAACACAGAAAAGCCTACAGTACTAAAGAAAAAATTCACAGGCTCTGGGGTCCAAGTCTCAGTTTAAACCTCAGTTCTACTATATCACCTGTAAACCACAGACATGTTACCTGGAATCTGATTTTCTTTATCTGTAAAGGGAAAAAATATCTCAAAGATGAGGATGAGAATGAATATGAAATTACCTACAGCAAGACAAGATAGCAACTAATGTCAGTCAGCTGGCTTGTCATGGCATATCCCACGTAGACACCCTGCTACACCTACACTCCACAACTCCTACTAGTCATGGGCTCCAAACCCAGAGCCTGCCTCGAGACTGAGTATCTGAGAGGGACCTTGCAGACTATCTATCCTGTTGGTTTCCTAATTGTTGTAAGGCAACTGAAACTTTTTTCCCAAAAGGAATCTTATCCTGCTGATTCTAATAAGTACCTAAGTGAAGGCGACAGATGAATAAAAGAAAAGAAAGGGAAAAGGAAGAGAAGGAAGAAGGGAAAGGAAAAGAGTAAGGAAAGGAAAAGGCAGGGGTGCTTCAATGAAGGAAGTGGGTGGGTACACAGAAGACTTCTCCACTGGCGTAAGCATAAAGCCCCTCAGAGAGGAACATGTTTGCAAACCACAGTCAGAACCCAATCCTTTCATTTTTAGCTGATGAAACAGGAACCTGTAAATGGTGTCATATAATTGTTGAGTTAATTCTAGATTTCTTCTCCCATAGTTCTGCTTGGACTCTCAAAAGTTTGAAGTCAGAATCCTTCTGGAATCTCCCTTCCTCTTTCTGGCATAACATGGACTATTGCAAAGCTCAGGCATGTCACCTTTCCTAATGGGAGCTAGATATTGAACATGCTCCCAGGTACCTGCTGGAGTTCAGTGTGGGACCCGCGACAAGTAAAAGGGAAAAGAGAAGCAAGACAGAAGAACACAATCCCAGGGTGCAGCAAGTGGATGGATGGGATAGGCTGAATGCTGGGAGCTGTGGATGTTTATTGGGGAAGCAATTGTTTTTTAATTAGTAAGAACCTTAATGTGAGCAAAGTGAGGAATGAATTACATATGCTTCCTGGGAAAATTCAAGTAACTTAGATGCATTTCATAAGAATCTTTTTATAATACCTGAAAATAGAATACACAAGTGAAACTCATGGGAATAATGTAACAGTTACAGCTAACTACCAGAAGTAATTATTACATATACTATTAATACCAAAATTAATTTTGTTCTTAACTTTACTTATACTCTAAACTCTGTTCAGAAACACTAGATTTTGTGCTGCTCATGTAAGTGGGTTTCCTCACATTTTTAGTCTAAAAAGACTACATGAGACTTTTTTGTTTTAAAGAGGTGAGGTCTCACTATGTAGCTCAGGCTTGCCGTGAACTCGTATATCTCAGGGTGGCCTCAAACTCAAGGCGATCTTCCCACCTCAGCCTTCAGTGCTGAGATTACAGACATGTGCCACCATGCTCAGCGAAGACTTCTTTATTAAAAGTTAAATTAACACCAAGCAAACCTAAGAATCTGAATTCCACTACAGCCTTCTAAGACATACACTACTGCTACTCACATGTTTAATATGAGTATCCGAAAGAGTTCCAGGGAAAAAGGGAACATAGTATCAGGGAGCTGTAAGGCAAACTTCATGGAGATAATCCTTAGAGGAAAGAACTTAAACAGGACCCAACATTTTCCAGGTTGGGTAGAGGGGTGCACTACTGACATCTTGGTAGGACAATTCTCCAGTGGAGGACTGTACCACGAACAACTGTAGGTCGTTTAGCACATCTGACCACATAAATGCTGAAAGCACTAACCCCCACACACACACTGTTGTCACAACAGAAAAGTTCCCTCCTCAACTTCCAACCACCCCTATAGAAGAAGAGTGAAATCATCTCTTCTAAACACTTCTAGTTAAGTACCAAAAAGAGCAAGTAGGCACAGTAGACAGAAAGCCTAAGAGATGAAGTGGCGGGATAGACAAAACTAACAAAATTTGTTAAGGAACTGATAGAAACAGGGTCATCCTTTGACAATTCCCAATTACCTATCAAATCAAATCTAGGGCTGGAGGTACAGCTCAGTGGGCTAAGTGCTTGCCGCTGAGCACTAGGGCCCTGAGTTCGATCCCCGGTCCCGGAAAAAAAAAAAAAAATCAAATCTAAATCCTCAGTGAACAATGGCCTTCCAGATTTGGCTCTGCCTACTCCAGCTGTCTCAATGTCTAGCCTTTTCCATAAGGCTTTCTATACTCTAGCCCTTGACCTCCTCTTCTGCTTTTATACTTCTATACCTTTCATGAACATTTCCTTGTTCCTAGAAAGCAATTCTAAAAGGGAAACTCCTACTTATACATCAACCAATTTCAAAAACCTCTAAGGTCGTATTAAGACAGCCTTGCATTGCTCAGGTGTTCTCCCCATAGTTCATATACTCCTCTTGTATAGCACTGGTATAGTCTCTGTATTATTGCATTACCTTCCATAATCTGTATGTTACTCATGTGCAGGGACTACGTGAATTCTGCCATGTTAAGTGCTCAAAAAACATTATCTGAGCAAATGATCTTTTGTAAATAGCTTTAAGAAGGCTAAAAAGTGATTCAAGAAAAAGCAGAAAACAGATACATTCTGTTATTGAAATCATCTATTTTTTCAACTCTAACTTTTTTTGAGGTGCTAGGGATGAAACTCAAGGCCTTATGCATGCTACACACATTCTACTGAGCTACATTCCCACTCCTCAACTCTAGTCACTGATTATCACTTAGGACTCAGACAGAATGGGTTGCTCTATTACATCACTTCCTAGTTGTGTGTCTTGGCCAAGTTAACACTATCAAGTTTCTTCCTTGATTAAAATAAAAACACAAAAAAAACCTTGCGGTGTGGTTATGAGTTAACAATGTATGTTTAAAAACAAACAAAAAACCCCTAGAAAGCTGGGTATAGTGTACACACTTGTAATCCCAAGTATTTGGTAGACTGAAACAGAAGGATCATAAATTCAAGACCAGCCAGGGTAACTCTGTCAGGCACTGGCTCCAAAAAAAACAACAAAAAGCACCAAACCAGAAAATAAAAAATAAACCATACAGTAGTTCTACTAGACAGCTACAATCACAAAAACCTTAATAGGACAGAATATTGTACCATCAGGATGTGACTATAATAAAATGCTGACTGAACCATTTTATTTTTCTTAAAGAAAGTGAAAAGCCAACAAACACAACAGTTGTTAGCTATGTTCTATTTGCCCTCTACAGCATTCAGTATCAATCCCTTAATGATCTGTCTCCTGGGCTCCTACAATAAAGTACTCTCTTGGTTTTCTAATCTCTGATCACATTTCCTCTTATCTTTTTTTCTGTTAATTTGCCCTCTATCGACACCTAAAGGCCAACATTCCTTTGACTCAGTTCTCAGACTTTTTCTCATTTCACACCCTGACCTCTTTGTCACATTATTTCAAACTCAAAACAGTCTTATCTTAGTTAATAAGATAACCAAGCAAACAGTTTCAATTCCTCCTCTCATTCCCGCCATTCTTCCCTTATACAACTCGTTAGTCCTCAGGTTACTCTTCCTTTGCCTCTTTCTTACAGTATTCATTTGCCAGAGCAACCTCTTTAGTCCTTCTGTTCTACCTTTCTGGGATAACGGGCCTTTGAAAATTTATTAAATGTTATGGGTTTCACACCTAAAAGAGGAATATACAAAACAACTTGCATTTTACCTAACCAATGACCTCTAATAAGAATTTATGCTCCTCTCCTCAAGATTTTAACTATCATTCACTGTACACAAATTTTCAGCTTCAGTTCTTGCTTCCCTGTTACAAATCTGAAAATGCTTTCCTTATAGCTTAAATGCTCACAGGTATCACAAAACAAAGCCCACATGGGAGCTCACTATTTCTCTCCTACAAACCTACTCTGCCTACACTTACCTTATTTTCCCAGGTCCCCAAAATTGAAGTCTTGAAAATATAAGTCCACAATCAATCATTATGTCTTGTCTCTCTTTATATCAGAAATAGAAATCTCTCTCAAATACAAACCCCACCTTTCTTGGTCTCTTACCTATTAAGTCCCATCTCTTTTGCTTCTATCCATTACATTTTGAAAGTCTTCCGAGTACTCTCCCACAAGAGCATCTGTGATTGTTTCTGTCTATTCAAGGCCCCTCATCTCCACCTGCTGCCTTCTACTGGCACTGGATTACTACACTTCTAGAATGGTTACCAAAACCAGATTCTCTCTCTCCAGTTCTTTTTCCTATCATTATTACCAGTGTTGACTTACCTTCCCCTAAAATTTCAAAGTTGGCCGTATGTGTGACTCTTTCAAAAATATTAATTATAGAAAGCCCTTTCTGGACTTTGTTGCAGCCGGCCTGGTATAATTTCTATTTGTAATCACAAGGGAAAGTTATTGGCATTACAATAAACTAATTCTAATCTACCAATTCCAGTGCAACCCATGGCAAGAATAAAGACTCTACAACATGTTTGCAGTTATAGGGAGCCAAAGTGGTCCTAAGTCCAGTCAGAACAATGACTAACTGGAACAAAGGCCATGACCCAGGGCCAAACCCGGGTTTTATTAATTCGTAAAGAGGGAAGTGGCTCAGGAATGAGTGACACAGAAAGGCAGGAACTGTGTGAGCACTGTGGGCTGGGCTAGGTAGAAGGCCTGATAGAGCTAGAGGGCTAGAGGGCTAGAGGGCTAGAGGGCTAGAGGGCTAGAGGGCTAGAGAGAGAGCGAGGGAGCGAGGGAGCTAGAGAGCTAGAGAGAGCTAGAGAGAGCGAGAGAGAGCGAGAGAGAGAGCGAGAGAGCGAGAGAGAGAGCGAGAGAGAGAGCGAGAGAGAGAACGAGAGAGAGCGAGAGAGAGCGAGAGAGCGAGAGAGAGAGCGAGAGAGAGACGTAGAAAGGGTAATCTGCATATCACAGATTGAGTAAGCATCTCGTGCTTTGGCTTTGATGTGTAATCTTCATAGATTCTTTCTCGAACCTGTCTCAGCCTCAGTGGACAGCCTGGCGACAGTAGGCATAGCTCATGCATACTCCCTGGGAGCTATAATTGGGCATCACTGACCTATCACATTGCCTTAAAGGCTATACATCAGTATCTCAGGTAGACCCATTTGCATTGCTTAAAACACACTGAGGGGATAAAGAAATATCCTAGCCAGCCCTGTACATGGAGAGTCAGGTTTAGCCAAAATGAAGCCAAATGCTCTTCTTTCAAGGATGGCTGTCCTGGTGGTCCTCCACAATTAATGCTTCCCCTATGTACAAATACAGTACAGTACAGTAAGTCTAACTCAGGTTTGCGGTTACAGTCCTCCAGTTTGTCACCTAAGTACTTTTCCAGGATTAGATTCCACAGTTCAAGCTGTCACTTGCTCCCATTATCTGCCCATCAAAATCACACCCACTCTTAAAGGCCCAACTCAAACCCTACTCTTATCTGTAGTATACTCTTCACATTAGGAAAGGAACCAGAACAAACAGACACAATTTCTAATGAACTTACTTAAGAAATGAGAAAAAAAATTGCTAAACAATAGCTAAAAATCCTTAACCCATCCTGAAAACATTTAATTTCTTGTTTTAAGACAGGGTCTTGCTCTGTATTTCAGGCAGGCCTTGAACTCGCTATGTAACCCATGCCGGCCTCAAACTCAAGGCAATCCTCCTGCCTCAGCCACCCCCCTCCCCCAGTGCTGGAATTACAGGTATGTGCCACCACGCCCAGCAACATTAAATTTCTTAAAGAGACTGCTGTTCAAATGTTAACATTTCTGCCAAGAAACTCTCCATGTACCCAAGACTATTAGTCAATACTGATCAAATGCTAATAATGAGGAATGTAAAAGAGTCAGTTAATATTAGGTTGTATTATCAACCTGATGATAAAGGCTCTAACCTGAACCAAGGATTCAGATTCCATTCTATCTGTATTTTACAGAGGAAAGGAAAATGACAGTAAGAGAAGTTAGCATTTTAACCGAAGTGTCGGGTCAAGTAAGACTGCAGCAGCAATAGAAAAAGGTCCCACATCTAAATCATCTTCATACTAGTAAATATATTGCTAGATAAGAAAAAAATATTCCAATTGACTTATACTAAAGCTAATTTTTTTTTTTTTTGTGGTACTGGGGATCGAACTCAGGACCCTGTGCTTGCTAGGCAAGCGCTTATTCCACTGAGCTATATCCCCAGCCCCAAAAGCTAATTTTTTACAAGAGGCAACAGAGTATCAGTGGCAATAGTGAGCCTCATGGGACACAATTACTGGCATACTTACTAGCAGGTGCAAGAGCACCGAGATGTATGACAAGGGAAGTGATGATGGGGACAGTATTTTCTCTCCAGTACTTTTTTAGACCCTTATTTCTTTTAGGCTTGAATTAATTCCTCTTTTCGCTCCCAAGTCTGTGAATTCGAGTTAAATTTCACAGCTGTAAACTGGGAAAAATGTTGCTCCTACAAGATAATATTCATGATTCGAAAGTCTTTTTAGAGCCAGGCATGGTGGCGTACGCCTGTAATCTCCGCACTCAGGAGGCTGAGACATGAGGATCATTGCGAATTGGAGACCAGCCTAGGCTACACAGTGAGCTCAAGACCAGCCTGAACTGCATAGCAAGACCCTGTCTCAAAAAGACAATTAAAAAAAAAAAAAGCCTCTGAGGAAGATTAACAGTAAAATATGTAAAACTTCTGAAATTACTAGTAACACTCCTTAATGAAAATGGAGTGTGCTGAAAAGGGCTGCAGCATTTGAAATAGAGGAGGTCAGCCCGTGATCTTAAGTCTGACTCTAGTTTTGAGAGCCAGGGAACTGGCTTTACCTAGAAATACGTTCTAACTTCAAAGAGGAATATCACTATCTTTTCCTTCCTCAAGGTCATTATCTAAATGAAACAGGGAGAACAGCACATGCCACGAGGCACTCAATAAATCTCCACTTCACTCAACACAAAAGACTTAAGATTTATGTGTAAGAGAATCAACTTCTACTAACTCATCAGCACATTCTTCATCATGTAACACTATAGCCAGCTCATTCTAATAAATACAATACTGTCACCATCATTCTACAAACGTTTCTTAAGGACCTGGATCAAATGGGAATACCTGCACTCGACTATGCAAGAATTCCAGCCAGATGCACATACACTGACCACTAAAACATTAACAAGGAAAGTTTACTGTAATTAGGCTAACACATCTCTTATTCTGTTAGGAAAGCTCATTTGGGGTAAACGGGGAAAAAAGTCAAATTAGGCCGACCGCCAAACATATCTTTAATAAATCAAGAGAGTGATGCTGATTTATCCTCCGTGAAACGCAACAGTAAGATTTTAAGATCCATTTAAAAACTTCAAGGTTGAAATATTCCACCACCAACACTGGTACCACTAATACTTTTTGGAAAGCCTGCGCAGAAAAACACCATTAGCAGCATCAGAAATATTTAATGAAAGCTGTTCGCGGTTAAAAGAGGTAAGAGGAGAGAATTATTACTTCGGTGTTCTACAACACACCGAAGTGAATGGCTTTCAAGACCACGGTCATCGCCACCATCCGCAATCATCTGATGGAACTCCTTTTACACTCGAATGTAAAAAAAAAAAAAAAAAAAAAAAGGCCATGATGCTAGCAAACTGGGAAAGGCGGGGACGCTTCCATTCCGTTCGCGAGGGTCCAGGTCTGAAAGTCCGCTCTCGAGACCAAGTCCGGAGGTCCACCGATCCTGGCCTCCGCCCCGAGCCCCTCCCAACAGTGAGCAAGGGCCGGGCCAGGAAGAGCCCGGAGTAACACCGAAAGCTCCACCCGTCCTAGGGCACCGCCGAGTAGCCCAGCACACGAACCGAAGGGAAGCTTGGGGCCGGGGGTCGCAGCGCGCGGGAGAGCGAGGCGCAGACGAGGCCTCGGCGGCGTCCGCTGCAGCCAGCGGTGGGGTGGCTGGGCGCGGCCGGGCCTGCGGGCGAGGGCGGACACTCACCACACCATGCCGTAGGCGCCCTCGCCGATGTACGAGAGGTTGGTGTAGCGCGGCCCCACGTCGAACACTTGCCCGCGGACCATCTCCGGGCCCGCGCCCGCCGCCGCCGCCGCCATGTTGGCTGCCGGGCCGCCGCCGCCGCCGCGCTGGACTGACGCTCCGCGGCTCCCGCTCAGGTCTTTGCCGCGCCTCCCGGAGGAGCTGCGCCGCCGCCCGTGCAGTCGCCGCCGCTAACCCGGAAAGAGGAAGGGCGACGATCAGGAGAACGGAGAAGCCAACCACCGCTCTCACCCACTGCCTGCCTGACTGACGGGCGGGCCGACGGGCGAGCGGAGGGAGGGGTGCACGCCGAGGAGGGCGCCAGGGCAGGGCCAAGCAGCGTGCGCCTGGATTGGCTTTCTGCAGTCGGGGGGCGGGGCCGCGCGGGCTGGCGGAAGCGCGAGCTCTGGGCGGAGCACTGCGGCGGCGGCGGCGCCGTTCGTCGCGGTCACGTGCGTCGCGGGGAAGGTACGAGTGAGGCGGTTTTTGGAGGTGTGAAGGAGGTGGGGACGCAGGGACAGAAGGGCAGCGCGAGCCCGAGTCGAGTCTTCAAGGCCAGACATCGACCTGTGGCTGAGCAGGAGACCCGAGGACTAGCCACTGGGACCCTGAGACAGGCCTCCGCGAATCCCTGGCCCACACACTGATGAACTTGGACCTCTACTAGGACAGAAATCGAAAGACTTGACGGAGACTGAGAAAGATATTTGCATACCGAGAAAGTGTGAGACACAAATACAGAGACCAAAAACGGAAAAATGTATAGATCCGCTGATCAGAAGTTCGATGCACAAATATTTGATGAGCACTTACAATATTTTAAGGGATCCACCCTAGTAGACGTTATTTTTAAGAAAGAAAAGGCGGGGTTGGGGATATAGCTCAGTGGAATAAGCGCTTGCCTAGCAAGCGCAGGGTCCTGAGTTCGATCCCCGGTACCACACACACACACAAAAAAGACCTGTGAACAAGAAAGAAAAGGCAAATTAGTATGATAACCGAGCTACAAGTACTGTTAAGGTATTATGGAGTAATGAGTTAAGCCCCTTGAGAAAAATTTAGAAACCGAGACCTAGATTGGTATAGATGCACAGACGTTTAGCAGAGGACATGCTGAAATACAAATGCAAAGATGGAATCGCTAAAACTGCGACATCGAGACAGGCACAGCAACGCAACGCAGATGCTGAGGCCTAGAAATAGTCACAAACACCCCAGGCTGAAAAATAAAAATTGGAATCCCGAAGTAATGGATCCCAAGAAAATCTAACAGAAAATGATCCAGCCACTGTCTCTAAATCATTTCCTGGCCTTGTCTGGGGTGGGAAGCAGGAATAGTAGACCCTTCATCCTCCTGGGCCAACAGTGAGTTCTTCCTTAAACCATTCAATTCTGGACTTTAGACATCAGCAGAGAATTAGCTAGAAAGAAGAATAAAGTCTTCTTTAGAAGGAAAGCATCAGCAAAGTCTATCTAGAAGAAGAATAAAGAAATTTTTAAAAACCCTATGGGGAAGCTGGGGATGTAGCTCAGCTTAGTATGTCTTGAGACCCTGAGTTCAATCGCCAGCACCAAAATACAAAAGTAAAACACTGAGGGGTTGGGGAGGGTATGTCACATGAGAAAATGAATAAAGTACTAGAGTCAAAAATTACTCCTTGAAAATATATTCAGCCCATGAAGCAGAACCCAATTTTAGAAAACACCTAATTAACATGCTTTGCTAAAAGAGGACATTGCATTTTTTTAAAAATAGCCTAGATAAATAGAGAGTACCATGAAATTAAAATCACAATAAGCAAGGTAAAAGCAGTAATTGAAGCAGTAAAAAGTAGACATGAAGAAAAAAAAGAGCAAATCAGCAGAAAAATGTAAAAGGATACAGAATAAAGTGACCAAATTCTGTAAGACAGAAGATCATGGAGAGGAAGATCATTCATGGGAATTCAAATTATAGTTATCCCCCAAAAGAAAACAGCAAATCAGGATGGAAGAAAACTTTCCTTAGATCTGAAACGATCAGAAGTGGAAATGGAAAATTGAGGAAGTTCTCAAAGATCCGGAAAAATAAATAAGCAGAAACCAACTTCAGGACATAATCTGGAAAAACTGTGAAATTTTAGAGATAAAGGACAAACAGTATCCAATCAGGAAACAAAAGGTTATTGTTTTATTTATTCATTTATTTAAGTTTTTGAGATAGGGTCTTGCTCTGTAGTCTAAGCTGGTCTTGAGCTCACCATGTTGCCCAGGCTGGCCTCACTCATGGCAATTCTCTTGCCTCAGCCTTCCAAATGCTGGGATTACAGGTATGTGTCACCATGTCTGACCACAAAAGGTTATTTTTAAAGCTAAAAACTGACTTGAGACTGCTTCTCTGCAATAATTAAATGCTAAAGGAAACTGAAACAAGACTTACAGCACTCTGAAGGGCTAAATTGTGACCCTCCTTGGATGATTTCATTGACTGTAGCCCCATCATTCCTCCTAGATCTTTAACTTGCTCAGAATATTTCTTGAGCTCCATGTCAGCATATCTACCTGCACTCTGGACAGCTCCATTGTGACATCCCACAGAGGCATCATCTCCACATACTCAAACTGCCAATGGTTAAATGCGTGAATTCTGTGCTCACACTGCTAGACGCTTTGTACCTTTGGATCCACTTACACCTGTGTGACCTTGACCCCAGTTTTCCTAGACTTAAAATGGGGATTGCAATACTGTCTACCTCATAATTTTGTTGTAAAAAGAGAATAAAACAACACACATGAAGCACCTGGCACACAGCACATTATGTATCCAATAAATATTATCTGTTTTTGTTATCTACCCCACCCAAACCTGTTCTGCATCTTGTATCTATGGGTAGCGTCACCTCTACCCAGACAGATACTCAAGCTGGAAATTTGGCTATAATCTTTTAGCAGTGCACTTTAGGCTGGGGTGTAGCTCAGTGTTAGAATGCTTGTTTAATGCAGGTAATGCACCTTGCCTCATCCATGATCTTCCCCCACCTAACCAATCACAAATTCCTGTAAATTCTATTTCTATAATGCTCAGGAATAATTAGTACTCCTAAGTGTAGTCTCTAGACTAGCAGCATTATCTGGGACTTTGTTAGAAATGCAGCATCTCAGGCCTCACCTCAGACCTCTTGAATCAGGATCTTTGTTTTAACAAGATGTCCAGATGATTTGTCTGTACATTAATTTTTGAAAGGCATGGTTTATGTAAGCACTTCATCTCCACTGCCACTCTGCCAATTACAGCCTGCAGCATCAACTCACTGAGGCTACCACAGTGGCTTTAATTAATTTCTTCACATTCAGTGTTCCCCATGTCTAACTGCTTTTTTATTTTTCCTGCCAGGATCCATCTTTCCATAACAAACCCAAATATATCCCTTCCTTTTTTTTTTTTTTTCTTTTTGAGATGGGGTGCTCTATGTAGTACAGACTGGCCTTGAACTCACTATGTAGCCCAGGCTGGCCTCCAACTCACAGCAATCCTCCTGTCTCAGCCTCCCAATTGCTGGGATTATAGACCTGCACCACCATCCCTGGCTTGTTTTTGTCTGGGGTGCCAGGGATTGTGCTTTGTGTCTCACTCGTGCTAAGCCTGTGCTCTACCAGTCCCCTTCATGCCCTTTCTAAAAGAAGTCAGTAGTCCTCCATTATAGGTCAAATGAGACCCTTGCTAACCACCCCCCCATCTCCTTTCTCTCCCTTTCCTTCCATGCACCACCCCAATTAGACACTTTCTGTTCTCCCTTGTTTGGTCTTTGCATATATCAATCTCTCTCCCTATAACATTCTTTCTCTCCACTTGACACTTTGAAACTACTATACTGGCAGATTGTCATACTTCTAGACACTACTAAAGCACTGTGCACTTGGGATTCCTTGAGGCAGCCAAAACTTCTCCACAGTCCCTCAGCTAAGACCTGCACCCAGGCTGGCACCAGCAGCTCAGCTGGTTCACTTGCTATTGCAGCCTGGCAGCCAGATATGAGGGCTCCAATGGCAACCACTGCAAAGGGTTTGGTGGTGGGCTCTGCTGTTGGACATACACTGAGCCATGTCATCCCTGGGGGCTTCTAGTGGAGGAAATAATGCTGAACCCTTAAGGCCTGACACTACCTTCTAGGAGCCCTGAGGAACCCTGCCAGCATGGTGGCAACAACAGTTTGGCCTTTAATTCTATAAGCTAAAATCGTTTTTGGAATGTGCCCAGAACCAGGCTGGTATTAAGCTTTGTGAGGATTTAAATGAAGGGCAGAAATGGTGCAGACTTGCAAATGGATTAGTCTAATCAAGAAGTTCAAATGGAAGCAATAGAAAATTAACTCTCACGTGCAAATAACTTCCTGTTTTTTGTTACTCACTATGTAGTTCAAGCTGGCCTTGAACTCACTGTGTAGTCCAGGCTGGCCTCCAACTCCTGCCTTAGCCTCCCAAGTGCTAGAATTATAGGTGTGTACCACCACGCCTAGCCTTTTTTTTTTTTTTTTGGCGGTACTGGGGATCGAACTCAGGACCCTGCGCTTGTTAGACAAGCGCTTATTCCACTGAGCTATATCCCCAGCCCTTTTCCGTTCCTTTTTTTTTTTTTTCCGGGACCGGGGATCGAACTCAGGGCCTTAGTGCTTAGCGGCAAGCACTTACCCCACTGAGCTGTACCTCCAGCCCCACGCCTAGCCTTTGTCCAAGTAACTTTAACATATAAATTAATTGATAGTGAAAGTATAAAGTGTAAAAGCATCCATTAAATCTCTTCTCTGTTTCTTGTTTGCTTGTTGTAGCTCTGAGGATCGAAGCCCAGACCACAACCGCTGAGCTACAGTCCAAGCCTCCTCTGTCACTAACAATTGCCTTGCTTTGGAATTGCAATGGAAGAGGCTGTTTTTACTGCATAGAAATTCACTGAGGTAGTATAAATCTAGAGGTGGGCAAATGTTTGTATAGCCTCTTTAGCTGATGTGACGTTTGTGAGATAGTTAGAATAGAGTGGCTTTTCTTTCAAAATTACAAAAATAATAATGACCCATCACACTACTAGGGCATGAGGCATCTGACCACTAATTTTCTTCCAGAGAAATACTCTCACCTGGATCTGTGGATACTAAGCAACCTTATGACTAGAGTTTGGCTTCACTTGTGGTTTTGTGACAGGGAAAGTGCCCTGACCAGTGGACAACCCCATTTAAGTCCTGTGGCAATTACTGTTCGCTCTAAGATGGCGTTTAATCTCATGAATCTCATCTCTGCTGAGTCAGGTTAGGATGAGCCAGGCCCAGAGGGAACAATCATCTACTTACATTGGCAACAAGAAATTTCTGGAAGCACGAAGCTGAAAACCAGGTTCTGGGATACTGTGAGGCCATACTAGGCTACCATCTAAGCATAAAGCCTTGCTTGGCTGATAGCTGGCTACTCAACTATCTCCCTTATTGTCTGTCCAGAATGGTAACAATGCACAGATGTGCAAAGCCTTAGAAAATAATGGACATCTGTTAAGTGTCCATTTTGAGTGTTCATCACTGATGACTACGCCTTCTGATAGCAATAACCACAACTTTTCTTTGGTAAACTATCCCATCTCCATACTCTTGTGGTTTGAACGACTGACTCCACTCCCAAGTTCCAAGAGTAAGCCTGTGACCCCGGGGTCTCCGGTCAGAGTTACCAGTGTTACCTGGAAGGATGGACAAATGACCTAATCTGGACCAATGACACTCAGCTCAAACTTTTGCAGAAACTATTGGGAAAGAGATGTTCATTTCAGATGAGATGTTAGGCAATGAATGTGAGTCTGGGCTATAACGTGCAATGCTATGAGAAACGCCCTTTGAAACATTCGTTCCTTTTTTTTTTTTTTTTTTTTCGGGACCGGGGATCGAACTCAGGGCCTTAAGTGCTTGGCGGCAAGCACTTACCCCACTGAGCTGTACCTCCAGCCCGAGAAACGCCCTTTGAGAATGAAGGTGAAACAGAGAGAACAGATTTGAGAAATGGAGACAACTTCCTGATGCCAGCGTCTGAGGCTGTGTTCAGTTAAGCCTGGACTTTACAGTACAATGAGCCAAAAAACTTTTTATTTATGTCATTTTGAACTAGGTTCTTTCACTTAAAACCACAAGAGTTCTGACTAATACACTACCCATTTAACACCCTTTTCTGCAAAAATTGCTCAGAATTGTTCAATAAATCACTGAGACATGAATCAGAAGTCATGAATGATGAAATGAAAGGGAAGAACTGGCAGTGAGCCTTGCAACTAGCTAAAGATAGAGAGGTAACTGAATAAAATGACTACTCAGTAGAAACAGTTTGAAACTGATAACTTGAAGTAATTGTTGCTATGGTAACATACAGAATGCAAAAGAAAAAAGAAGAGGATTTTTAAAATAGGGTTTAAAAAAAATAAAATAGGGTTTTTAACCTCAGATTATGAAGTGAAACCCAGGGAAAAAGAAACAGTAGTAAAAACAAAACACTACACCTATGTTTTACATAAAAAGAGGATAAAAGCTAGTTTTTACATGGCATAATTGTGTATAAACTTTTAGTGTGAAAAGATTTATGCATACCTTATAAATTATTACAGGAGATAAAGGAAAAATGTAATTCATACAGCAATAATCAAGAGTGTTATACCAGGATATGTGTTAGACACTTTCCCCACAAAAATAGAACAGAAATAAACAGCAATGTCAAACACCAGAAATGTAGAGCAAAGACTAGACTAGATGTAACAAATAAGCCAAGTCAAATAAACAGGAAAAACGTGAATAGTTTAAATTTCTTTATAAAAAGATGAAAATCTCAGATCAGATCACAAGGTCAACTTATATTGTTGCTTAAAATGGCATTGTGAGGCAGGGGTTGCAGCTCGGTGGTACAGTGCTTGCTTAGCATGTGTGACCCTCTTTGTTGGCCCCCTGCAACCATCCTGCTTCAGAAAGGCTCTGATGACGAATGTGCCAATACCGTAGTAACACAAAATAAGAAACAAAAATCTTTAGAACTACAATAAGTGGAAACATAAGTTATAGTGAATATATATGACACACTATTATCAGGCTGTGGCACGTAAACAAACAAAAATAAATATAAATTAACAGAATAAGACAAAAAAAATGTGCTGAGTTTTACACCTACATAAAGTACATCACCATCACCACCTGTAATATGCCTTTACAAAAACTTACTATTTACTGGATCACGGTAGATTTTAGCGTCCTTGATTTTTTTTTTCTTTTGGTACTGGGAATTGAACTCAGGACCTTGTACTTGCCAGGTAGGCACTTATACTACTGAGCTATATCGCCAGATTATGGTAGGTTTCAATAAATCCAAGAAGCAAAATTGTTCAGGTCAAATTCTCTGATCATACCACAATTTAACATATAAATAATCAAATTTTACAATTAACAAATATCCTGCTAAGTCTTTAGATCATTCTACCGAAACAGTGCACTAAATAGTATTTCGTTCAGGAGTATGAATGTAGTAACACACTGTTCAGAATATCATGAAAATAAGATAACTACCATTTCAGACTTGTAGAACAATGCTTTTAATTTTAAGCTAAAGGCTGCACTGGCCCTTGACACTATTATATAACATTGCTTTGGCTCAAAAAGAGCAGCTACCTTCTATCTCTTTTTCTAAGTTCCCCTTATCTGTGTATTCCTTAAATTCTACTTTCCTCCTCTTACCAATTAGAAGCTTTCACTTATAGGTCCAAAAAGTCCTGAATAAACAGAGCCAAAACCAGGGGAGGCAAGTTAGGCCCCTGGGCACAACATTTAAGGAGGCACTTAGCTCAGCTTCACAAAAACCTGAGTCAGCCAGTATCTGAGAGTGAGCTACCCTGGAAATGTCCTATCCTAGGTGCTCAGCTGTCTTGCCCTAGTCCTGGTTCTGCCAAACCAAATTGGTATAAGCAGTAAGGACTTTCTCATTTAACCAGGGAAGGCTCTGACTCTGCTTTTTCGCTCAAGGTTCTATCTTCTTCCATACATTGGCATTGTCTTACTTTTGTGTTGTAACATATGACCACAGATTACATTATGTATAAGTTGTTTTATTACAGTTCTACTGGCTGGGAAATGCAAGGTCCATGACCTGCAACCTAGTGAAGGCACTTTTTGCTGCATCATAACATGGCAGAAGGCATCACATGGGAAGCATGCCAGCTCAGGTCTCTCTTCTTGTAAAGTCACCAGTATCATCATGGGGGAGCCACTCCCATGATCTCATCTAACTCTAAGTAACCCCTAAAGGCTCCACCTCCAAATACCCAGTATGTAAATAGAGGGATTTTAAGTTCCCAATACATAACTTTTAAGGGGACACATTCAAACCACAGCAGGTATCATTCTCAGGCCAGTAGGAAGTTGACTATAGCAGTTCTGGACATCTCTCTAGTATCTCTCTGGGACTCTCCTTAACAGAAAAGAGCCACCCAGGAGTCTTCCTCTTGTGGCTTATTGGGATGCTTGTCCCATATAATAACCATCAAGAATAACTACAAGTGTCCCATCAGGTTTCACCCTGGGAGCCTAGGAGAAGGTGACTCAATAGTAGTGGCACAGGGGAGGGATATACACTCTAAGTCGCAGCTAAGGCAGCCAGGAATAAAGAGAGAATGGCTGGGCAACCAGCAGGATCATCCCACTCTTCCCTTATGACACTGTCCTCTCAAGGTAGCTCCTTGTTTTCACCACCCAGCTGCTCAACTCTCCCCCACCTATACAACCCGCATTACAAACCTCCACCTGAACCCCTCAGCTGTCCACTATCTGCTTTATATCTTACCCAAGAGCACCTCTATCTCCCCAGATCCCTAAACCAACATGGAAGCATCTTCCTAATTTCATTTGACCCTACCATGTCCAATTCATGCCCAAATCCTCCTCAGCAAACTGGATAGATATTGCTTATTTTTAAAAATAAATATTACTCAGGACATGTTGTGGTCTGAATGTCTGGCTCCTTCATATATGGAAGTTATAACCCTAAGATAATGGGGCCTTTTGGAGGTGATTAGGTCATGGGAAGAGAACCCACACGAGTGGGTTCATTGTCATTATATGAGACCCCAGAGAGACCAATGTCCCTTCCACCATGGGAGTCTATAGTAAAAAGAGAGCACTTGTGAACCAAGGAAGTGGGGCCATCACCAGACACTGAATCTGCCACCACATTGATCTTGGATTTCCAAGCCCTCAGCACTGTGACAAACACATGTCCGTTGTTTTAAGCCAGCCAGTTTATAGAATTCTGTTTTACTAAGTTAAATGGACTAAGAACAGTTTAAGATTTACAGAAAACTTGCAGTTATACTACAAGGAACATCTCATACCCCATGCCAAGTTTCTCCCTAACATCTTATAGTAATGTGGTACATTTGTTAAAATTAACAAATATTACTACAAAGCATCTTTTCATTTTACCCTGATGTGGCCAAGAAAGAGCTCTTCTGTATTATTTGTTTGCATGTTTTGATGCAGGACCTTGCTGTGTAGTTCAGACTGGCCTTGAACTCTCTGTGTGACCCAGGTTTGTCTCAAACTCATGGTGATCCTCCTGCCTCAGTCTGCCAAGTGCTGGGATTACAGGCAGGCATCGTCCCTTCTGGCTCCAGTGTTTTTTCTTATAAAGGCACTAATACCATTCCTGAGGGCTCCATCCTCATGTTCTAACTGTCCCAAAGGCCCCACCTCTTAAAATAATCAGATTGCAGATTCAGGCTGCCATAGATGAATTTTGGCTTGATACAACACTCAGTCCATAAAATAGTCTGTAACCTTTCTCTTCAGTCTTCTTTCACTTAGCATTATACTTTGATAGTCACCAAAATTACTACATGCATCAATAGTGTGCTCATTTTTATTGCTGAAGAGTATTTCATTCCATTGTATGGAATGCCACAATTTGTTTGTCCGTTCACCAGTTTAAGGACATTTGTTTTCCTCTATTTTGGAATAACTGTGAATAGAGCTGCTGTGTTTTATTTACAGCTTTTTGTGTAAATTTAAGTTTTCACTTCTCTAGTGAAAACACTTAGGATTGGGATTGTGGAGTGATATGGTAAATGTATGTTTAACTTTATAAGAAACTGTCAAATTGTTTTCCAGAGAGATGGTGTATTTTACATTCCCATCAGCAATATATGAAAATTCCAGTTACACCAGATGGTATCAATATTTTTAATTTTAGCTATTCTAATAGGTACATGGTAGTATCTCTTATGTTTTATCTAGAAGCTTTATAGCTTAACATTGCACATTTAGGTTTATTATCTATTTTTATTTTGTTTGTTTTTGAGGTAGTATCCTGCTATATTGTCCAGACTGGTCTTGAGCCCCTGGGTTCAAGTCATTCTCCTGCCTTACCCTCCCCTGTGCCACTGTACTTGGCTTCAGGTTTGTTTTGGGTTGATTTTTGCAAAAGTTATGCTGCTTAGATTAAGGTTCCATTTTTTTTTGGCTATGGAAATCAAATTGTTCTAATACCATATTTTAAAAGTTCTGTCCTCTCTCTATTTAATTGTCTTCTCAGCTTTGTAAAGCATCAATCGGAAGAAGGAACATGACAGAGTACGAAGGTCCAGGAATCTGTATGTGGAAACAACAATTAGACTGGCAGAAAACTTAAAAAGACTAGGGAAATGTGGGACATCTTTAAGTAGATCAACACATCTACAGGAATCCAAGAATAAAAAGACAGAAAGGGGGTGGAAAAATATTTGAGGAGACAATGCCTGAAATCTGAAGACCTATGTGAAGATACTCATCAAACTGTGTAACATCAAAGACACAGAGAAGCAGGCAAGATGGCTGTTATGGTTGATACATTGTGTCAACTTGGGGAGTCTAGAGGTTTAACTAAGTAACTCAGCAGTTATAAATCTTGGGGTAAAAAGGACATGCCCTTACCCTTGTGGGATGTTGTTTATGTTAATTTAGAAAGTTTAAAAGGTTAGCTATGTGATTCAGCAGAAAGCCAGGGTGTTTATTTATATTCATTCTAAACCTATACAAAAAAAAGGCATACAGAGGGTGTGGGTGTAGAAAACCACCCCCCCTCACCTCCCCAGAGCTGGTAGACTATAAAAAAAAAAAAAGGACTGGGTTTAAGTTCTTCAGAGGAGTTCCAGTCTTCACCTTCAGCTTGGTGGTCTCCTGGCTTCTGGTGCAGACTCTTTGGCTTCTGCCTAAAACTTCATCATAGATTCATCAACATTTCATCACAGACTCAACAGCCCTTAATACAGACTTGCACAGACACTGCAGTGAGCTCCAGGACCCAGACCTGGGCTGTTCAATCTCCAGTGTGCAGACACCCTCTGCACACTTCCTCATCTAATCCTATAGCTAACCATTATAAGCCAAATAGATAATTTGTTATACATTTATATATCTTATGTTAAATCTGTTTCTCTAGTAAACCCTGACTGATGCAATGGCGCATGCCTGTAATCCCAGCATTCAGGAGTCTGAAGCAGAAAGATCACTGTGAGTTCAAGGCCATCCCAAGCTCCATAGTTAAATTCAGCTCCAACCTGAACGACACAGCAAGACTCCGTCTCAAAAAAAAACAGGAAAAAAATATTATGGTTTTGTGTCTAGAAGCTTGATGTGATCATAAGTGGGGTTTTTCAGAGGTTGCTGGATCTAGAGTGTGTGATGCTGGGACCAAGGGTGTGTGATTACTAAATTAGTCCTGTGATTGGTTTAGCATAGTTCTGGATAGGATTAAGAGTCCCTCAACCTGGGTGTGAGTGCTACTCACTCTAAGGTCATGGAGCCTGGATAAAATATAAGGGACCAAAAGAGAGCTGCTGTGGTCATGCTTCCTGCTGCTAATACTTGAGTTTTGCAATCTTTGCCTGTCATAAGCTGTTTTTCCTCCGTGATACCTCTGTGCCATGCCACCCTGCCTTGGAGCCAGCCAACTAGGAAACCTCTACAAACTGTGAGCTCAATAAACCTTTCCTCCTTTAACTTTAGATGTTGAGTATTTTGTCTCAGCAACAAGAGAAGTAAATAAGACAATCTGTAAACATATAAAACAATAAGTATAAATCTATATATAAATTGTGTATACCTAAGGAGCTATGAAATATACGAAGCAAAGTAGGCAGAACTGAAGGGAGAAATAGCTCTATAAAAATAGTTGAAGTCTTCAATACTTACTCTCAGCAATGGAAAGGATTACCACACAGAACAATGAACAATAAAAGAATAGTGAACTTCAATAACACTGTAAGCAAACTGAGCTTCATAGATGTAAACAGAGCACTCCACAGAGCAGCGGCAGAATACCTGTTCTCAAGTGCTAATGGAACATTCTCCTTGCAGACCATGGATACCCCATAAGTCTTGTCAGATTTTAAAAAGTTGAAATCATTCAAACATGTGTTTTCCAATCACAGTGGGATGAAGCTAGAAATGAATAACAGTCAGAAACCTGGAAAACTCACAAATATGTGGAAATTAAGCAACATACTCTGAAAAAAACCAACAGGTCAAAGAAGAAGTAATATAGAAACTAGAAAATACCTTGAGAGGAATGCAAGTGAGAACACAAGACTTCAGGGATGCAATGAAAGCAGTGTTCAGGCGTAAACTGATAGCCATAAGGGCCTACATTAAAAAAAGAAGGGGGCAGGGATATAGCTCAGCGGCACAAGCACCTGCCTGACAAGCACAATGTCCTGAGTTCAATTCCCGGTACAAAAAAAAAAAAAAAAAAAAGAAGGATCTCAAATCAGTAACTAGCTAGACAGCTTAAAGAACTAGATAATGAAGAGCACATGGAGCCCAAAGCTAGGAGGAGGAAGTAAGTAAAAATACCTGGAGTAGGAATAAATGAAATGGCCCCAAAACAATATTAATGAAACCGCAGGTTGATTCTTTGAGCAAAATCATCCAAACTGACAAACTCTGAGCTAGACTGACAAAGAGACAAAGAGAGAAGATATAAATAGATAAATCCAGGAATCAAATCAGGGATATTTCTACTAATTAAAAGAAATTTTAAAAATATATGAAAAATTAGCTGTCAAGAAATAAACAAATTCCTCAAGACACACAAATTACCAAAAGTGACACAGAAGAAATAGAAAATTTCAGTAAATCTATAATATGTAAAGATACTGAGCCAGTAACCAAAACTTCTCACCAAAGAAGACCCTTGAACCAGAGGCTCTCACAGGTGAATCCTGCCTAATATTTGAAGAATTATTAATATAAATCCGTCTCAAACTGCACATAACTCATTTTATGCATTCAGATTACTCTGATGCCAAAGCCAGGTAAAAACATCTCAAAAAAACCTACAGGCCAGAGTTTCAGCTGGGGATGTAGGAAACTTCAGGGGATGGATCATGGTGGTATTGCATACTCAATGCCACTGAAATGTGCACTTAGAAATAGTAAACATGGTAAACTTTGTCATGTATTTTACTACAATTCAAAAAGAATTCCCAGGGCTGAGAATATAGCTCAGTGGCACAGTGCCTGCCTGGTAAGCGCAAGGTCCTGAGTTCAATTCCCAGCACCAAAAAAAAAAAAAAAAAAAAAAAATTTCTACAATTTGACAATAAAAAAACCATAGTGAAAAATGAGCAGAAAACCTGAGTAGATATTTCTCCAAAGAAGATACACAATTATAATGGTACTCAGCACATGACACAGTGTGAGGCTGTTGGAATCCTCAGATATGGCCAGCGGGAGTACAAAATATGGAAGAGTTTGACAGTCCCTCAAAAAGTTGTACAGAACTAGCACGAGACTAACAATTTCACTTCTATATCCCCAATTATTTGATAACGGGGACTTAATGTTCATAACTGCATTATTCACAATAGCCAAGGGGCCTACTATGGCTTGGAAATGGTTCATTTGTGACCCCCACCTAAAAGATCCATGCGTTCAAGCCTTCGTCCCCAGAGTGGTGGCACTGGAAGGTGGCAGAACCTTTCAGAGGCAAGGCCTCCTGGGAGGTCCTTAGGCCACTGAGGCTGTACCTAGTTATAAAGCCCCACCCAGCTCTGCTCCTGATTCCAGATACAATCACTTGCCTGTCCAACAGGAAGTGAGGCAGCCAAGGGCTGGCCATCATCGCACAGCTGCGCATGCTGTTTGGACCTTGAATCTCCTAAACAGTAAGATAAATAAACCTCTTCTCCTTGTTCCACTTCCTCTTCCTTCTCTTCCTCTTCTTCCCCCTCCTCCTTCTCCTCCTCCTGATTTCCCCTCTTCTTCATAAGTAGCCTGTGTCCAGTATTTTGCTACAGTGGTATAAAGCTGATTAATAAATGGTACAAACAGCTAAGTTCATCAATAGGTGAACGGAGTACGTACAGATACACAATGGGATATTACTCATCCATAAAACATAATGAATCTTGCAACATTATGCTAAATGAAATAAGCCTGTTCAAAAAGGACAACAAATGATTTCATTTACATCTAGAATAAGAAAATGTAGAGAGAAAGTGGAAAGTGACAGGGTTTGAGGGCGGAGGAGACTGGGGAGTTATTTCCTAACAGGTAATGTTTCTTTGTTCATGGCAAAGTTTTGGAAACAAATAGTGATAATATTTGCACAATATTGTGAATGCTCTTAATGTTACTGAACTGTATACCTCAGTGTGGTTCATATGCTAAGCTATATGTTACACGTATTTTACCGTAATAAAATGTTAAAAAATGCTTATAGTGAAAAATATCAGTTGGGTTTATTTGTGAGCATCTGGAAATCAGTTGGCAATATTTTTGAGTTTATTTCTGGACTCTCGATTAATGTGTCTATTTTTGTGGTGATACCGCATCATTTTTATTACAGCTGCTATCTATTAATTAAGTTTTAAATTCAAGTAGTGCGAGTTCTCTAACCTTCTCTTTTTCTTGGTTTGTTTGTCTGCAACTGGGAATCGAACTCAGGACCTCACACTTGCCAGGCAAGCGCTGTGCCTCTGAGCTATATCCCTGGCTCTTTTTCTTGTTTTGACTTTTTTCATTTGTTTTCCTTTCCATATAAATATTAGAATCAGCTCATCTATATCTATAAAAAGTTCTTCTGGGATTCTGATCGGAATAATGTTAAAATTGAATTGATGTCTTTCTTATGTTGAGCTTTCCACTCCAAGAACATATCTTGCCACTTACTAACATCTTTTAAAATTTATTTCATCAGGCTTTTATAGTTTTCAGCAGAGAGAATTTTCATATTCTGTTACATGCCTGTGAAATGCAGTTTGGGGCTAATGTAAATGGTACTTAATTCTTGTTATTTCCAGTTACCAGTGCAGAGAACTCTAATAATTTTCCTGTACTGACTTTGCATTCTGCAGCTCTGATAAACTCACTGGGATTTTTAATAGGGATTTTGTTTTGGTTTGGGTAGTTTTCTTGTTGTTGTTAGTTTTTACGTAAATAATCATGTTATCTCCAAGGAGAGACAATTTCATTTCTTCCTGTTAGTTTACATTCTTTTATTTCTCTTGCCTTGTTGAACTATCTAGGACTTGCATTACAGTGTTGAAGAGGAGCCATGAGAGGGTACATACTCTGCTTGAAAGAATTAAGTCTTTTGCTATTAATTGTAATGTTGAGGATGTTCCCTTCTCTGTCTACCTTTCTGATTTATTCAGAATGGATGTTAAATTTTCTCCACTGCTTTTTGGTTTTTGCATCATTTGATATGATCCTATGGGCTTTTTTTTTTAAATAAAAGTACAAAAACATGTTGACAAACAGACACCAATTAGCATAAAAAATAGTACAATCACAACTAATCTATAGACAAGGTGATATGGTCTCAACAGTGGTTATTGCTTTATCCATTGATATCTTCGAAGTGTAAATATATGAACCCATATACATACATGCAAATTTAGTCAGACAATTAATCCTCTCAACAACAGAAAAAACACAAAAACCAAAAATCCAAACCTATGGGCTTTTAATAAAGGCTTTCAATAGAGTGAGTTCCATTTATTGGTTTTGATTTGTTTGGTTTTGTTTCTTTCTCTTTTTTTTTGAGACAGAGTCTGTTTATATAGTTCAGACTGGCCTCAAGGCTGGCCTCAAACTTATGGCAAAATTCCCACCTCAGCATCCCAAGTGCTGGTATTACAGATGCGCGCCACCACTCTGGGCTCTTTTGTTGATTGATTTTTGAGTATTAAACCAATCTTGTATTCCTAGGGGTAAATCCCACTTAGTAATGGTGTATTCATCTTTTTATGTATTGCTGGATTTGATTTGTCAAAGAAGCTATCGTCAGATGGCTGAATGTGCCTGGAGTCATTTCTGCATCTTTTTTTCTGTTCCATTGACACACGTCTGCTTTTGTGCTAGTACTGTGCTGTTTTTATTACTGTAACTTGTATAATATAGCTTGAAATCTGGGGTTGTGATGCCTCCTGCTTTGCTTTTACTGCCCATCATTGCTTTTTCTATTCTGGATCTCTTCTGAGTCCAATATAAATTGTAGGATTGTGTTCTCTAGTTCTGTGAGGACTGCTATTGCTATTTTGATTGAGATTGTGCTAAATATACACACCAGTTTTAGAAGTATGGTCATTTTGACAATACTGGTTCTTCAGGAACCAGTGATTCTTTCAGAAACAGGGGATCTTTTTCTATTTTCAATGTTTTCTTCCATTTCCCTTTTCAGAAAACTTTAGAAATAAGTTAAATGTACTGTTCTGAGTAGGTGGTGAAATTTTGCTCCATCTTACACAGGATGTGGATGGTCCCTTTTTCCACCATATCCACACTGTATACACTATCCTCCGTGAGTCATTTATTAGTCATCTGGGTTACCAGGTGAACTGTTTCCACGTCGCAGTGCTTATGTACCAGTGACTCTTCCTTTATTTAGCGCAAGAGTAATGATATTGGCAATTCAGATATGCCAAAGAGAAACCATAAGGTACTTTCTTTAAATGAAAATATGAGAGTTCTTCACTTAGTAAGAACAGAAAAATATCACATGCTGAGCTTGCTATGGTCTACACAGTAAGAATAATCTTCTGTCCATGAAATGATGAAGAAGGAAAAAAAGGTATGCCTGCTTTGTTATCGCATCTCATGTTGTAAAAGCTGTGACCACAGTGTGTGGTGAGTGATTAGGTGAGGTGGCAAAGACATCAAATTTGTGGTTATGATACCATCCTTGGCTTCAGACATCCATTGAGGGTCATGGAATGTAACCCTTGCAGATAATGGGGGACCACTGTAAAAAAAAAAGTCAGTTTATTAAGCACAGATGATACTATTTGCACGCGCTGTCTGTTTGCACGCAGAGAAAGCCCAGTGTAGAGGGTGGTAAAGCAGTCTCACAGCCCAGCTCAGGCAGTTGTACACACAACAGAAGGCTTTTCTGACATAAGATGCACTTACTTCTCCCCACCCTGCAAGAGCCAAGTGGGGCTCGTCATTCCTACAGGGCAGAGAACAAGCCCTCAGTGGCAGCGTTCAAGGCCTTGGTCTGACGCATACCACGTGCCCTGCTGTGGTCACAGGACCACTGGCACCCTCTCTGGACTTTCTGAAAGGAGCAACTGATATTTCTTGAGATGGAGATTTCAGAAAAATGTACAGAAGACTAACTGCTGGCACATACACAAGTGTGATTGCTAGGAGATTTGTTCTATTTAAATCTATTCATCCACACGAACAGCAGTACCACACACACACACACACACACACACACACACACACACACACACACACACGGGCACAGAGCCGTGCTGTTTCACAGCTTCTTTGCTACAGCAGGTAATGACTACATGTGGTAACATTCAGTTCTGAATCTCTGGAAGGAGGCAGCCTAGGTAGGCTCTGCTGCACACTAGCCCTGAGTTTCCTCTGTCCAGCAGCCATAACTGTTGGGGATGTAAGGATAAATGAACGAATTGAAGCCTGCCCAACCCTGGACTAGGCACACAGCAGGCCTTAGTGTATGCTGTCTCCCATGTCCACTCCATGAGGGTATTCTCAGGGCCTCTGTTGGTTTGCTTGGTTCAGTGGTCATTCCTCTGCTCAGGATCTGGCTGGTAGCCACAACTTCTACCACTATTTCCTTTAGTCACTGGCCCACAGACTGCTCACCGGGGTGGCGACCTCATAGCTCTGCCTGTAGCCCTGCGGTAGGGAACCTCCTAGAGAGGTCCCCCCAAAAGCTACTGCTTGGGTTACCAGAGATTGGCTTGAGCCTCCTTCTCCTTCTCCTTCTCCTTCTCCTTCTCCTTCTCCTTCTCCTTCTCCTTCTCCTTCTCCTCCTCCTTCCCCTTCCCCTTCTCCTTCCCCTTCTCCTCCTTCTTCTCCTCCTTCTTCTTCTCCTTCTCCTCCTCCTTCTCATCCTCCTCCTCCTCCTCCTCC